>CAHIKZ030002557.1:335000-340000 GCA_903632075.3 Acanthosepion pharaonis
TATATATATATATATATATATATATATATATATATATATATGGGGAATAAAAAAGTAATGATACCGTAACTTCGCTTTTAAATTCGACTATATATATATATATATATATATATATATATATATATATATATGAAAAAAAAAAAAACAAGTCAATTTACGATTAAAATACGTAAATATGGGGGAAAAAAATTTGCTCCATTGGAGCATAAAAAGTAGAAAATAAATCTCACGTATCCCCGGATAAATTCATGGATCTTACAAAAATTCTCCTTCTCCTTGCATAGTACAGGATGGAATAATTTTAAGCATAAAGCTTCCAAAATTAATAAATGATGTTTTGATCTACCTGTATGCAAAATGGAAAACGAGTCAATCGAAAAAGAAGACGATCATGACTCATTATCTAATAGGTGTTGTCCAACTGAAGACTCGTGCCCTGATAGCGACACACGAGAATGATCACAAGAATGTGATCTAATATACCTCGGAACATGTTGGCTTATTCTCGACTCTAAACTACGACCCGTCCGTCCTATGTATTCAGCCTCGCACTGGCATTTGAATTTATAAATAAGCAAACATTTTTTATATAACTTTTATATATAAAGTTTGCTTATATATATATATATATATATATATATATATATATATATATATATATATATATATATATATATATGTGTGTGTGTGTGTTCTACTTGCCTGAGTTTATTAAATCCTACTGACACGCCCAAGTTGTTTTCCATACATAAGTGTGCAATTTTCTCGTGTTTAATATCCGTCATCTTTTCAACAAACCATGACATACATTGTGTCTTTTATCGAGAGGTACTCATTGTCAGTCAATTTTTGTTGTAACTCCTGGTAATAGTTTCATTGCAGTCTGAAACATAAAATCAAGATTAATTGCTGTCTGGAGCAAAAAAAAAAACTTAAATGTAATAAACTTTCTAGTATAATTAAAACAACTTTAATATTAGCATATTAATATACAGCAAAAATTTAGTTGACACTTCCCCGGAATTTCGTAATGACATTTTGAAATAGTCTAAAGATTTTGTGGACACCCTGTATATGTGCAAATGTATTAGCCTCTTCATATTTTAAAGCATTTTCACTGCGTCGATAACGCCACTTGTTCTGCATTTAGTGCGTCAGCAAATATTAAATGTGGAACTCTTTATAATGAGAAAATAATTGATATTTCCAAATGGTATGAAAATCAATTGATGTAGGCAGTGGCGTATCGGGCTCAGTTGCATGTGAATGTCACTAACTGAATTATGTGCGTTCGATACAATTTGCATCAGTCAGTTCATAGAGTCCAAAGTGGTGAACAGTAATCCATGAAATTAGCAGTGACTTTCTAAAAGCTAGTATTGGCTTGAAAAGATTTTCGTCGAAACTGATTATCCATATAATAATATAGACTTTACGCTATGTTCTGAATTTATTCCACTGGACAGAAATATATAGGAGAATTTGTATATATATATATATATATATATATATATATATATATATATATATATATATATATATATATATATAAATATTGGGAAAATTAATGACAAAGTGGAAAAATATAGTGACGCGTTTCATCCTTCAAGAGTTAATCGGGCTAAAACAGCGTTTTTTGCTGATGGAAATATATATGTGTACAATCCTCTCATTAAAGTTGGCTTCATGCTGTTACCAAATACTTGTAGAAAAAGGGTTTCGCTGTTAACAACATTCATGCTGACATGGTCATTACATTATGGAATGACGTTGCAGTTTATCAACAGTGCAAATGTGGGCAGCGGAATATAGAAGAGCCTGGAAATCATGCAATGCCACCACCTAGGAAAACGTTGATTGTGTTCACCAGATGATCGATGACAGGCGATTGACTACAAATTAAATGGCCAATGCTATTAGCATGTGCCCTGAGAGAGTCGACTTGACAATGGACTTCGCATGATGAAGGTTTCTAATCGGTAGGCTCATCACATCACGGGAGAATATGACATTGTTTTGAGGAAGAAGCAGCTGGTTTCCTTGAACGTTTGCTAGCCTCAAATGAGGATTGGGTTAAACAAGTTGAACCCACGACATGGAGAGAATCCATGCAGTGGAAACACCGCTCATCAGCTGCTTCAAAGAAGGGCATGAAACCATTTGCAGGCATGGTGATGGTTTCAAATTTGTGGGATGAAAAAAGCATTGTGTTTATTGACTATCATTATAATGGTCACGTCATTTTGCTGAGGTAGTTACGAAAATCTATCAAGAAAAATGTCTTGTAAATCTGACAAAATGTGTATTTTTTCATCAGAACAATGCTCCATTTCTTTGGTTCCAATGACTACTGTCCGTGACTCTTGATTTGAACTGGTTAACCTTCGTCTGTATTCGCCTGATTTCTTCGCATCAGACTAACGTTTGTTTCCCAATTTACAAAAGCGCTTGGACGGGAACCAGTATCATCGATTTGATGTCATACCTGCTACTGACGATTGACCAATAGGATGAAAGCTTATTTACCAGTGAGATCAAAACACTGTTTCACCGATATAAGTAACATGCTGACCGCAATTGGACTATGTGAAAAAATATACCTCCTTTAATCACATTCAGTTAGAGTATTTTGGTCAGGCTCTGAATAAGTTAGGCGACCCTCGTGTATGGTTTACATTAAGGATTTTGCATGCCATATAAGAAAATAGATAATATATACTGATCAATAATATCGAGAGTTTCAAGTATCTTTTTAATCTTGGGACGTTTCCTGACTGCGAATGAATATATATATATATATATATATATATATATATATATATATAAAATATATATAAATATATATATATATATATATACAGGGAGAAAGCAAGAAGAGCGAACAAATATAATTCTTTTCCCACCTCTTTTCTTCATTTACGTTTACACTCTCCACACCCACCATCCCCATTCGTGTACGCTCCCACCCCAGTGTCTTGGACTTATTTTCTTTGGCTTTGACTTCCTCCCACTTGCTTGAGGGTACCTTACGGTCGAAACCCGGTTTTTCTGATATATATATATATATATATATATATATATATATATATATATATATATATATGTGTGTGTGTGTGTGTGTGTATATATATATATATATATATATATATATAAAATAAATAATAACTTATATAAGTAATAACTTGTATATATATAAATAATAACTTATATATATATATATATATATATATATATATATAAGAAAATGGAAATAGTAAATAAAACAAGAACCTGTAAAACCTGGGATGACCCATGCCCTTTATGCTTACAGGAAAAACTACACATCATTAAATTTCTAAATAATGAAAAAAATATTAAACCATAGGCAGGAGTTAACGTTTTTTTGCAAACAAACTTTTGCATTAAATAATTAGCATAAATGAAAAATCACATAGCTAAGTAAAATTCTCAAAACTTAGCCAAATTATTAAATAAGAAAAACCCTTTTTGTAGTCGTCAAAAAACAAATTGAAATTTAGTGCAATACGATCTGTATACAAAACAATTACTTGAATAAACTAATAAAAAAAAATAGATAATCAGATGGACAATAATAAAAGACAATTCCCCAGACACATAACGAGCGCGTCATAAAATATCCCTCACTGGGAACCAACTAAAGGATGACCGCAAACCTTAGCAAAACCTCTCAGAAGATGATGAATCTATTGATATGAATTAACTCTCTGACCACTCAACGAAGGAAAATAGTCTAGCCACTCCCACAATAACGAATTCTGTAACGGACCATGCCTATAAACACACGTAAACCAAGAGATAGCTTATTCCTAAAATTTTGCTTGAAGATGAAACGGGACTACACACCACAATTCAACTTAATTTTAATAATTATTTGGATGATTTCGGCTCTCGTTTTTGAAACATGAGAACTCATATGTAGCGAAGGAATCATATTTTTAAACAAAAATATTATAAATTATTATTATTATATATATATATATATATATATATATGAAGAAAAATATACGGAAAAAACAAACAAAAATCCTTATATGCAATTATGCTGTTTTAATGTTAATATAATGTCAATGTCTAATAAACCATCTTCATGACATATTCATAAAATATAATTAACATTATCAATTCAACATGACAAAGACGATGGACATAAAAACAAGACTAATCCAAACAGATGACTGAAGATGGTTTATTAGACCGAAACGTCCGACGTTGACATTATATTAACATTAAAACAGCATAATTACATATAAGGATTTTTGCTTGTTTTTTCCGTATATTTTTCTTCATACTGTCGGATCTATATCTATATATTTGCTCTTATATTTAGGGTCAGACTTTCTAAAATTACGGTAAATGGATGTTGAAAATTTTTATTATATATATATATATATATATATATATATATATATATATATATATATATATATATAAAATAGATGTTGAAAATTTTTATTATATATATATATATATATATATATATATATATATATATATATATATATATATATATATATAATCCAACATTTATTTACCGTAATTTTAGAAAGTCTGACCCTCAGTTTTTTTCCCTCATTTTACATTTCATTTAAAGCTAAACATACGAATAGAATGATCAAAATTTGTTACCGTTAACTGTTGCACAATATTAGAGAAATCTAAGAATACTATCTGAATTCATTTTAGTTGTCTATGAAAAATGTCATTGTTCGTCTTAACCACTTTCTCTTCGCTTCTTTTCAGATACACAAATGAAATATCTGAATAATTGATTCGCTGGTGATGAAAGAAATATTGATTACGTTAATCTGAAAAAAAGAAAAAAAAAATTCTAGTTACCGTATATATTTCGAAATCAGTTTATAAAACATGTTTTGGTGAATATATCATATCTTTGGTCAAATTTAAATCGTGTGCCTATCGGCTGAAATCTGTAACTGGTATATCATTTTCTACTACTATCACTACTACCAGTAACAATG
>CAHIKZ030002557.1:347500-365000 GCA_903632075.3 Acanthosepion pharaonis
TATATATATATATATATATATATCGTGTGAGACAGATATATAGACTGGGAGATTAAATTTTATATATGCATCTATGTAAAAATTCGATCGACAATAGATAAATATAAACACAACATTTGATCTGCTTAGTGGCTGAAGTGGTTGTCTATCCTCTTTAATCGGTAATGTTTTCTATTTGGAAATTGATGAAACACTGAATTTCTAATGTGGTAGACAAATAAACATTTTCTGTCCAATTTGATGGTGTGTCAATATACAAGTGAAGGTTAACTTGAAAATATCTATATACTTAGAAATGTGCCGAGGCAGACATAAAAAGATGAAGTCGTTTGATGGAATATATATTTACAAAGCTGATGAGTAATATATTTAAAAATCATTCCAGACAAATAAAAAGTAAACATGTTTGTAAAAATGGGCGAGACAAAGAATAAGAAGAAAAGAGACCAAAAACAAAACATTTCCGAAAGAAAGAAATGTGATTAGGAAGTCGTAAACTGCAGTGAAGAATAGGAAGAAATAGAAATATTAGAAATAATTAATAAAAGTAAGAACGATTTTGAAAAACTAAAGGAAAACTTAAAATAAAGATGTCAAATGAGAGCTAAATACAGATGCCGTGTAAAAAAAGAGATCCTCAAAGGAAAAAAAAGAAGAAGAAATAAACGAAGGAAGAGAGAAAGATAGAAAAGAGTCCGATGAGATGTGAAAAAAAGAAAGAAAAATAGAAAATGTCTGATGAGGAAAGAAGAAAATGTTAAGGAAAAGTACCATACGTAAAAAGAAGAAAGAAAAGAGCCACATATAGAAGGGTAAATGGAAAGCGAAGAAACATAAATAACATATGAAAGAGAAAACGTGAAGAAATAAATGACGATAATGAAATTAGATGGAAAAAACAAAAAAGAAGGAAGGAAAGAAAGAATAAAACAAAGAAAGTAACAAAAAAAAACGAAAGAGAAAATGAAAGAAAGAAAGAAAAGAAGATGGAAAGAAAGAAAAACGAAAGAAAAATGAAAGAAAGGAGAAAGAAAGAAGGGAGCTAAGTAAGAAAGAAAGAAAGAAAGAAAGAAAGAAAGAAAGAAAGAAAGAAAGAAAGAAAGAAAAGAAGACGAAAAAGAAGATGGAAAGAAAGAAAAACGAAAGAAAAACGAAAGAAAGGAGAAAGAAAGAAGGGAGCTAAAAAAGAAAGAAAGAAAGAAAGAAAGAAAGAAAAGAAGACGAAAAAGAAGATGGAAAGAAAGAAAAACGAAAGAAAAAAGAAAGAAAGGAGAAAGAAAGAAGGGATGTAAGAAAGAAAGAAAAAAGAAAGAAAGAAAGAAAAAAATGAAGACTTAAAGAAATAAGAAAAAACAAAGACATAAAAAAGAAAGAACATAGAAAAAAAGAAAGAGAATAGAAAGAAATGAAGAAGGAAAGAAAGAAAAACGAAAGAAAAAAAAGAAAGAAAGAAAGAAAGAAAGAAAGAAAAAATGAAATCATAAGAAAAAAAAAAGAGAGAAAAGAAAGTAAGAAAATAGAACCAAGGTAGAAGAGAAGAAGAATAAATAAAGTTAAATATAGATGGCTGGAAATAAAATATTGTGCAAGACAACCAGCGAAAATAATTAATATACATTAGATAGCGTTAATATAAACTTGCGATAAAGAAAAGACCCAAACAAATGATAGGAAATAATAAATATACGTTGCTCCAACTTAACAAAATGAACAAGAATGAAAGAAAAATAAGCCCGGAGTAAAGAATAATCCAGCTACAAATAAATGAAAAAATAAGAGAAAAAATATCTAAAGCATTTAATAAGGAATATAAAGAAAGATAATATAAAGGAAAAAATAAAACGCAATGAAATGAAAAATGTTTAATAAAGGAACCTAATTAATGAATGAATCAAAGAAAAAAATGAGAGTGTACAAGGGAAGAATAAATGAATGACGTAAAGAGAAAGACTGCGGTTTATTAAGAACGAGAAATGAACGATAAATGAAAGATAATAAAAACGGTTTGTAAGAAAAACGAAGGCAAAAATATATCGGAAAGAGAAAAATAAGCAGTCAATGTAAAAAGAAATAGTGTAAAAAAGAAAGAAACAAATAAACAGACAAAGGAATGAATGATGAAAGGAAGTAGCCTGAACTAGGAAACATGGGAACAATAGCTACAGACAGCGCTAATGTAAGGAAATAATGAAAATGCTGAAGAAAAATAGAAAAAGAAAATAAGAACAAGAAACGAGAGAGAGAGAGGAATGAATAGTGTTGACGTAAAATTAAATGAATGCAAACAAAAGGGCAAGAGAGTAGGAAAAGAAAAAGGTGAAAATGGAATGGGATATTATAAGAAGGAAGACGGATATATATAAATAAATGGAAAAAACGAGAGTAAGAAACAAGTCAGTAAGGGAAAAAAGGAGATTAAGAAAAAGGAGAATGAGTAAAAAAATGTGTAATGAAGAAAAAGGAGAGTAAGGAGAGTAAGAAAAAGGAAAGAGAGTAAGAAATTGTGTCTAAGAAAGAAAAAGGAGAGTAAGGAGAATAAGTAAAAGGAGAGAGAGTAAGAAAATGTGTCTAATGAAAAAGGGAGAGTAAGGATGAAATAGATGTGTACTGAAAAAAATGATGAATGATTTAAAAAAAAAATGGAGATAACTAATAAATGAACATGACATGAAATTAGAAAAATCGTAACAAAGAATAAAACAAAACAAAAATAGTTAAGAAAGAAGAAAGAAAGCGAGATGAGAAAAGAAAGAAAGAAAGAAAAACAAAAAGAATGAGTTACTTAATGAATGAATATTCTTTGAAGGGGAGAATTAAAATCAGTAAGAAAATAAACATGATGGATCAATAAATCGATATCTTGGTAGATGGATAATTATTACGTCGCATATTTAGCGTATCATTTAAGAATTTTAAGTCTTATATCGTGAACTTTTCCTTGGAAGAATTCTTCACTAAAATCAGAAGATATTCGTTTTGCAACGCAGACAGAGGCAAGAACAGACGCAGTCATTTTTTTTTTTTAGCCTTTGTTTTTCTTTCTTTTACCCGAGATGCAGTTCGGAGAAACACTTCCAATCGGTAGTTGATTATAGACTTGAACAAAACTGAACGACGTCCCTCATTTAGTAGTCCAAGATATTGGCTGGCCTGTAATTATTTTTCTAATTAATCCGGCAAATTAGTCGACAGCCAAGTTCAAATGCGCAAGGCACCTCCTCCACCCTCTGGAAAAATGCTCGTTGTATCTAAAAACAGAAATCAACTAAACAGAAAGAAGACATGTATTCTTCGAGTATCGACGTAAAACTCTTTATGAAAATTACTTTCTCTGCTTAATTTCCACCAAAATCGGTTTAGTTACAAGCAAATGTTACAGAAAATTCACTATATACATAGTGGACTCTCCGGTCGGTTTCGACGTATGAAGATACAGCAAGTTAACTCTTTGAATGCTACATTATCCGCACATATTATTTGACTATATTGGTGAAGAATTGTGAACCAAACACAATTATTTCAAGAGTTGAATACACAGAACTGATGCACATAGTGTGCCACAAGATTACCAAACGACCATCCGCAGTTTTTGAAATTAGAATTATCATTCTCCTAGACCGGTTGCTACCCAGTCTTCCTTGCTATTTACCCATGGCTGGAGGACAAGAGATGGATTCATATCTTTACAAAGGACTGACTTTACCGATTCAATGTGCTCTCTCTCTCTCTCTCTCTCTCTCTCTATATATATATATATATATATATATATATATATATATATTGTGTGTCTATTTCATTAAATAATATAGACAAGTGTTGTCTATTTATTTTATGTAAATTCTTTTCATAACGTCTGATAAGCTTAATAACATTAGCGTTAAACGAAGAAAGAAAATCACAATATGTATGAAAAATGTATGAATATATATATATATATATATATATATATATATATATATATATATATATATATATATATATATATATATATATATAGTTAGTTATGAAAACTTGGTAATCCGTATGGGTAGTCCCAAGGAGGATGAAATCCTGAGAGCTCAATGTAAATCCAGAGCAAATAATTTAAAGAAAAACTGACCACTTTAAGGTTCCATTATAATAATTTATTTCACCAGAGCTCTTTTAAAGGACGCTGGATCATCAGATAACACTTCTAAATAATGAAACGAAAGATGAAATGAAAATTCACACTTTTGACGGGTGATATTAAGTTTATGTAATTTAACAGAGATGGTAACGAGGAGTGGTGTGAGAGACATGGTCGAGTTTAGAGAGGGTTTATTTTAATATTTCTTTCAATATAGATAGATAAAGTTCATAGATATCTTTTTTTAGTTTCTACAAGTTTAACCAATGTAATTTAAGAAGCAGTTCTAGTACTTTATTTTATACCATATACTTATTATTTTATACAATATACTTATTATTATTTTGCTTTGATCATATCTATAATAATATTAGATGCGGTTTTAATTAAGTTGATGTTGGTCATTTTGAATAAAATGTTTTGGATAGTAGATATGATTGAGTTAGTAGGTAGTATTATGTGTCTATATATATATATTGTTCTAACCGCTTTAACTTTTTTTGGGGGGGGTATCTTTCATGTCAGCAGGCATAACTAAATGCATGAATGATTTCGAATCACACAATTGTCAATTAATCAAGTTTTGGACTGCTTGTAAATATTGTTCTCGGCAGATGATCTCAGTCTTTCTAACCGTTATTGGCTGAAAGTCTTTTGAGACGAAAACCGGAAGGAAACGACGGTTCTGATAATTTGCAGAAAGAATTTAGGTCTGGTTGTCAATCTATAGAGAGATGGCAACTCTAAGAAACAAAAGCAAAAAAAAAAAAAAAAATCACCCAGACGCCTGGCAAATCGTCGGAAAATTCCACCTGGAAAGAGGTACAATGATAGTAATTCTTTCACGTGAGTTGCGCAGTAGGTCAGAGGAGGATAAACATCGATTTTTTAACTTCCGGTAAATGATAAAGTAAGTAAAAAAAAAAAAAATAGACGAAAAAGAAGTTTAGCAAAAAGGACTATGAGTCGTTTTTGATTTTTGATTTTTTTTCTTTAAAAAAAAAAGTGTTGTTGACGTTGATTTTTATCTGTCCTTTTACTTTGGCTCTGTCGTAAGATAGTACAGCTGAATTTTGAATTTTCCTTAGAAGAAGAAACGATTGAATTACTCTTGAATTCTAAAGTCAAAATTTACTGCAATTTTCCAAGAAAGAACGTGTTTCGTATGCTCGAGGGCCAGAACAGACCAGAGAATCAAGATGAAATATAGCAAAACGCTGTCAGAAATCTATAGAATCTTGGCCGAAAGATTACAAGATCCGACTAAACGACGGTCAATGTCTATATAAAAAAATCACAAAGAATTCCACTAAAATTGGGGTAAATAAAAGTTGATGAAAAGTAAATCGTTGAAGGATTTAATATGCCCAACACTACGTTTGGTTTATGTGTAAAAAAAAAAATAGAGAAGAATTTCTGGACATATGATGGTATTAATGTATGGAATAATGGATATATGATGGTAATAAAGTCTGAAATAATGGATATATGATGGTAATAAAGTCTGAAATAATGGATATATGATGGGAATAAAGTCTGAAATAATGGATATATGATGGGAATAAAGTCTGAAATAATGGATTTATGATGGTAAAAAAGTCTGAAATAATGGATATATGATGGGAATAAAGTCTGAAATAATGGATGTATGATGGGAATAACGTCTGAAATAATGGATATATGATGGTAATAAAGTCTGAAATAATGGATATATGATGGTAATAAAGTCTGAAATAATGGATATATGATGGGAATAAAGTCTGAAATAATGGATATATGATGGTATTGACGTGTGAAATAATATATATATGATAGTATAAAAGTGTGAAATAATGGATATATGATGGTATTAAAGTGTGAAATTATAGATATATGATGGTATTAATGTGTGAAATAATACATATATGATGGTAATAACGTGTAACATATTGGATATATGATGATATTAAACTGTGAAGTAATGGACATATGATGTATTAATGTGTGACATAATGGTTATATGATGATATGAATGTTCCCATGGTCTTATGATGGAATTAAAGTGTGGAATAATGGACATATAATGGTATTAAAGTGTCACACGTCCCCTACAGCGTAAACTAGCAGTTGGAACATGTACTAACAATTAAATACAAATACTTTATTTACAAATGTCTACGATTTATTCATATCTTCTACATGATGGCTGTCAGACATAGTTTGCACAACATTGCGTGGATTGATTTAATCCCTTATTCTACACGTGTCTGCCGAGTCCCCTCAGGACATAGACGATATTGGCCCTCCACAACGTCCTGTTCTTTGTAGCTCTTAAGAAATTTTGTATTTTTTTTATTTCTCCCAAACACAGTTCCACCATCCATTTAGTCAAACTCATTATGTTATGTGTTGTTATCTTCTGTCCTCCTTGTCTTCACTCAGTTCCGTGAGTATCAGATTTTCCAAACTTTCTTTTCTCATTATTGCTCCTAGAACTTTCAGTTGCCTCTACCTAATATTACGTATAATTTTCTTTTTGCTTCTATTTTCATAAGAAATTCGTCGTTGCTCATATATTCGGTCCATGGTATCCCCATCATCCTTCTGTAGAACCACATTTCTGTTCCTACAATTTTTATTTTTCATCTTTGAATATATTGTCCAGAATTCATTGCAATATAAGAGGACATATTTCAGATGAGATTTCTGTACTTTTTCCTTGTTTCTAACAGTGTTTTCCTGTTTTTGAGGACTCTGCTTAGCTTATGGAATGCCTCTTTTCATTTCGCAATGCGTCTTCGGATTTCAGTGTCGCACTTAACGTCGTATTCCATTCGAGTAGACTGATGGAAAGTCACTGATGGTGTCGTTAATGACAGAATCATACCACTACGGTATGATTTGTATTACTAAATCCAGTAGCGGTTGCTCGTATCTAAAACTGACTAGGTTGGTCGCTTTTTACCTAAGGTTACCGAAAGAGAACTTTGCATTTCAGCGTGATTTAATCGTAAGTATATACGCTGTGTTTAGTCTTTACAAATATACTTCGACGACGTTAACTCGTTTGTAATTTCACTGTGGTTTCTGATAGGTTTTGTGATATTAATCCCTCCAGTTGTTTTTTTTTTTGTTAATCTGCTTGTTGTCTACACTGTCATGTAATGCTTGATTTCATTTCATTTCCCAAGCACCATGAGTAGCTCCGACGGATATGTGGTTATGTTTGAAACCATATAAAAATGGCGAGAGAAGCAATTAGTGTAACAGCCATTATAACATCCGAATCAAATGATATATTGGAATTACAAAGACTATATTGTCTGAAAGGATTATCTTCTGTAAATACTGGTATCGAGATTTTTGAGCGATAAACGATCTTTGGTATATATATATAACTTAAAAAGTAATGCATGGTTAGCAATTAACTTTTTACCGAATAAAGATGAGGGTGTAATGTATAAATATTATACAAAGTTACAAAAATTTTGTTCCATTTAATCTTTATTTAATAAAAAAAAACCAATTATGTAAATTTTTGTAACTTTGAATAATATTTATGCATTACACCCTAATCTTTATTCGGTAAAAATTCCATTGCTAATCATGCATTACTTTTTAAGTAATACACATATTTATGTCTTTGTTGTTTCCGTTCCTTATCTTATGGCCGCTACTGTATATATATATATATGAAGAAATATTTTGAAGGTGTGCTATATTTATGGTATAAAGTGCTCAATATCAAATACAGAGCGTATGTATAAATATAAAAGTGAGCATTGAAGTCAACACTCAGAGGCGACAGGCTGTTTCATGCTAGACGCAATCGCCAGGCGGTCTGACGATTGCGTCTTGCATATAACAATCTGTCGCCTCTGAATGTTGACTTCAAAGTTCAATATATATATATATATATATATATATATATATATATATATATATATATATCTGTGTGTGTGTCTATATATATACATCTGTCTATCTATCTGTCTATCTATCTGTCTATCATCTATCTATCTATCTATCTATCTATTCTATCTATCTATCTATCTAAATTCTCTATCTATCTACCTAACTATCTCCATTCATATGATTGTCAAATGCAAATTATGTTACAGAATATTCCTACAAACAGTTTTGCCAAAGTTTGCAATAAGCATTAATAAGAAAAATAAAATAAAAGAACAGAGATAAAACAAGCAAAAAATTATATGCAAAGCAAATTATTAGTAATAACACAAAGCGACAGCAAAAAAAAAATCACAGCAAGTACTTGTTTGCAAGTGTTTTGTTGTCAGTCATCCTCAGATTGATTGGCATCATATATATATATATATATATATATATATATATATATATATATATATATCTGTGTCTGTGTGTTGGTGTTAATCTTCATATCAGTGTGTGCCTCCATGTGTGTACAATTTACCATATGTTCCTCCATGTGCATACAGTTTAACATATATACCTCCATGTGTGTACAATTTATCATATGTTCCTCCTTGTGTGTACAGTTTACCATATGTGCCTCCATGTGTGTACAATTTACCATATGTTCCTCTATGTGTGTACAGTTTACCATATGTGCCTCCATGTGTGTACTATTTACCATATGTTCCTCCATGTGTGTACAGTTTACCATATTTTCTTTGTAGTTTCTACGAATTCTTCAGCTTAAAAATAAGCAGGATCTTATCTTGCAATTGGGTGTTCTGAAAGACAAAAATTCCTAAAACATCGAATTTCTATGTCTTGGAGAAGATGCATATAGATTCCTGGTGTGCAGATCTCTTTTGTATATACTGGTATTTTAATGGTGATCGAAACTGAATCTGAAATTGGTAAGTCGTATTACATTACCAGCTTAATCAGTTGCATTCACTTAAGCAGTACTGACCTGAGTATGACGATAAACTACATACGCGTCCTGGGTACGAAAATAAACTCAGTCCAACAGCTAGGCCTCTGATCAGGAGGTTTTGGAGCGTGTGGAACCACCTCTTAATTGCTTGTGTTCCCAGATCCACCCTGATCCGGGGTGGTAGCACCAGTACGGGTCCCAGCTATGGGCAAATAGTTAACACCCAACCTCAGATCAAAACACTATGAAAGTGTAAAAATAGGTTTTAATACCAGAAATAATTTGAATAAAAAAAAAAAATTACCAGCAATACATTTTTTGAAAAAAAAAAATTATTACCAGCGAAGAAATTTTATCAGGAAAAAATATTAACAGAAATAGATTTTTGGAAAAAAAATATTAACAACAATGAAATATTTTGTCGGCATTAAATAACCCATTGAAATTGATATGCTGTAAAACAAATCAAAGCAAATCACTTAAACAGTAATAACTTTCTAGAAGACACGAATACGTATATGCTGTCCCCAGCTATGGGTAAAATAAAAGAATAATCTGGCATTACCACGAATGAGTGGCAACTAGTCCAATAGAAGAAAAGCCCTACATCCAAACCTAAGTGTAATCAAAGGGAAACAATTTCTTTATATTTCGCAAAAATGCATATAAATTTACAGATCATATATATATATATATATATATATATATATATATATATATATATATATAGAACCATATATATATATATATATATATATATATATATATATATAGAATATATATATATATATATATATATATATATATATATATATATATATATATATATATATATATATATATATATATATATATATATATATATATATATATATATATATATAGAAACATGATCACCTACGTTCTTAAGGGACATGACATTAAAATTGTTCGATTTACCCCTTTTCCAACAATATGTAGATGTTTTACAGTTTATTAAGAATATAGATTCATTTGGCATGACGATCACATATAACCCGTAATGTGATGAGTCATTATTCACGTTGCTTTAATGAATAATATATACAGAGTATCGAATTATATATGTCTCTGTAGAGAGAACAGATAATGACACATGAACTGGCGGGTGACCTTATGAGTAGCATAGGCACTGTGGAGTAATGGAAAGCGGCTAGGATTGAAGAATCTGAGTTCGATTTCCAGTCGAATCCATTACATTCAATTACGCGCTAAGACCCTTGGGAAAGTTATGAATCCTTTTCTTCTCCCCCTACCCAGCTATGGGTAACTAGCTGAACTGATCGTGTTCTATAGCCTTGGATGGTAACTGGTCAGAAAGAAATAGTAACCTACTGCGGAGAAAAAGATCTACCTGATGAGTCATTGATCCAAAGATACATGATCGTGTAAGCGTGTTATGATACATAACTAGCTGATTATAATTTTTCTTATTATTTTTCGGCTTAAAAACCCAGAAAAAAATAAAGTGGACCAGATATTTAGTTCATTTCGGAATATTTTTTTTTTATTTTTATTTCACAGATGGTCTTCTAATCATTATCTTTTGATTGATTGATTTGTTAATATACGGATCATCAAACCCTTACATGTTATTTAAAAACCCATCCAATTAATCAGAGGGGAATCCATACCCTTCCCAATGATTTTTGCGCGTCTATGAATATAAAAAAATGACTGGAACTCGACTGCCCGTTTTCCAGTACCCGGATTGGATTACAACACCCACGCATTCAAACTTACACCACGTGATATTCCCAAGTGGTCACCAATCTAAGCATTGGCTAGGCTTGACGTTGCTTAACTTCGGTGATCGTACGAGAAACGGTGTTTCAAAGTTATAGGGCCGTTTGCCCATTTGATTCCTAATACTGAATATCTCTAAAGGTGAAAAATAAATTCAGAATCTCCTCATTGATATAAATATAGTTTTCCAAATATGCCTTCTGGTTTCAAATTCAAAGAATTCCGCTTCTTCTATGCGTCGTCTGCCTTCAAGAACGTTGACGATCATGAATCTCCACTATTTCCTCTTCTTTGTAGCTCTTAGTAAATCATCTCATTTTTTTTGCCCCTAAAACTTTGATCCGACATCCATTTACTTACACTCACTGAGTAGATCATACGTTGCTTTCCACTGTTCCTCTTGCCTTCAGTCTGTCTTGTGGATATCAAAGATTCCAAGCACTCTTTCCCCTTTATCTGCTATAGATATTTCAACAGACTCTTCCTGATGTTAAGTATGTGTCCTTTTAGTTTCCATTTTCTATGAAACTTCGCCATTGCTCACATGCTCTGTCCATGATATTCTCAGCATACTATTGCGGAATCGCATATATGTTGTTTTAATTATCTTCTTCTTTGAGAACATTGTCCATTATTCAATGTGTTGTAACTAGAAAAGGTTACTGAATGAGGAATACCCAAAACGTAGGTTGGAAATGAAATGGTAATCTATATAACATCAACAAATTACAATACTCGCCAGCGACGGGAAGTAAGTAAACCACTACTAGTTGTGGACTAATTAGACACCATATTACCGACTTTACAATAGTGTCCAACGTATTTATGAGGATTGGGACATACTCATCAGTGTTCATAGGTAAGGTATGTAACACAATGCCATATAGGATGACTGATATTGCATAACAGTTTAGTAATCTGGCAACAACAAATATAAAACATTATGTAGTAACTGCTTTTTTCTGATATGGGCGAATCACTAGCAGCAGTTGAAACTTTTATTATTGAAGTTTTACTTGCATCTTCACTTAAAAACGAGGAACAACTTAATTTTCAGTATCTCTCTATATTTCTGAGATGAGGTATTATATACACTATATACATTATTCGGACTATTGTTCTCATCTTTGTTACCATATTTATCATAACGTTTCGTCCGTTGTACGCTCCGGAATTCTTCAGGTGTGCCATGTGTACTTAGGTAGATAAAGGCGTTGGTTAGATCCAGTGACAGTCTGAGTTCAATACCTGGTTAAAGCAGTATAGAACTTGGAGAGGTGAATTAGCAGAAGACAACTGATAACTGACATCCATTATATATGGCACGTGGAACTAGAACAGTCTACCACAGTGAGCAAAATAAAAGGTTCAGTTTGGCATTCCAACCACCTGAAGAAGGCCCGAGCGCACAACGGTTGAAACGTTGGGATAAAAATGGCAACAAATATGAGGACAATATTTCGAATAATGTAAATAGTGAACATAATTTTCCGAAACCATTTTTGTTTTGTCGTTCGGGTTTGCTCAATATATATTTTGTTTACTTATTCTCGTGTAAATTGAGTAAACAGCTGTGAAAGTATACGAATGATTTCGTTCTTAATATAATTAAGTTAAATTGTCTTTCGAAAGTTGAAGATTGGGCTTTATTTGTAAATCTATGATTTATCATCAGAGCTCGACTTTTTGGAATGGGCCGAGGAAGGTTGGGGAATACATGATAGAAACAGATTATCTCTCAGAACAAACTGTGGGCATCTGGGGTATGTCATCTCTACGGATATCCTGTTTTACAACATTGCCTTTTTACTCTGAGACGTGCAAACCATAAAATCCTACAGAAAGGCTAAATCATTGGCGTTGTTTTGCTCATTATCTATAAGTTTTATTGACACAGCCGATTAGACAAATGCATGGTCGGCGAATGGGATGACGCTAGTAGGTTTTTTGACTAGAGATTCCTGTTATTAGCTAGATATTCAAATACGTTTGGGAGATAGTTTCGGTTCAATAACGTTGTAACGGAAAAATACACTGGTCCTAAAATTACAATGACAATAAATCGTTTGGGAGCTTTAAAGTCTCCAAAACAAAACTGTTGTCTCTTCGTCATTTTAGAGGACTATTCCATCATCACGTTTGATGCCAACGGCGGGAAGAGCAATCCATTACACATTTCCGTCTCCAGATTTTCCACAGATATCATTTCGAATGATTATATCGAATTAATTACTATAGATACCAACACAAATAAAAAAAAAACAAATACGTAAGGTTCATAATGAATTTTTAAAAATGAAAAATCTTTCTTGACAATTTTATTTTAGTTTTAATTTCAAGCTAATAGAGTAAATTTAATGTTTCCAATAAGCAAATTTGGTGCATTTCATAAACTAATTTAAAACGAAATTAAATTATCTGGAAGAAGGTTTTTTTTGCTAAATTAGTTGATTAGCGCCCTTTTGAGTCGTATTTAATCGTAATATAATTCTCTTTATTAAATATCTTAGAAAAATAAAGTATAATTTTCTGAATCTTTATTAGCTGAAATAAAGTAGAAATAATCTGATTTGGTACAAAAATTATTTACTTTAACATTAAAATATCGCAGGGATTATTTTTTAAGCTGTGTTTTTAATCGACAGTAGCCATGTTTATGTCTTTGACGAGGTGATGCTAAATTGCTTGTTGTTCTATGGAGAATTTATCTGTAACCTGTACTTTAAGAACATGGCGTGAGCGCCTTTTTATATCATTTTAAGTACTCAATAATCTTGCACATTTTTCAAAATGTCTCCGTAAACCAATGTTTGACATGTTGACTTTCAATTTATTATAATAGTCATCGCTCTTTGATTCTGATAATGTCTTGCAAGGTGGCTTAAACATTCAAAATATTTATGATAATTAAATATAGTTTTCACATAATAATAATATAATAGAAAGGCTGAAAGAAACGAATAAACATCAATTGCAAGAAACAGAATGCATGGCTGTTAGCAGAAAGAACAGACTATCATGCAAGTGTTTTAATAGAGGAGTCAAAGTGCGATACAGAAAACCGAAAGTGAATTGAGAGAGTAAAAAAAATGCCTTCCAAAACTTAAGCAAAGTATTAAGAAACAGAAACATTTAATTAACATGGGTTATTTATTGCTGAATTATAAATATGAAAATTCAATCTTTATGGTTACTTCAAGAGAGTGACATTATTTCAAGACTGAATTATAGTTATGTAAGTTTATGTTTTTTAACAAATAATCTTACAAAGTTTGTTTCTCCTTACAAAACTCGGATTAAACACAGAAATCTAAAGAAATATTGACATAACTTTTTTTTCTACTATTATATACATTGATTGCCATCTTAATATAAAAATGTATTGCTGGTCAGTTTTCTATAAAATATATGTTGTTGATCATTTAACCATAAAATGTATTGCTAGTTGTTTTGTTTTAAAATATATTGTTGGTAATTTTTCTATAAAATGTATTATTGGCATTTTTAAGAAAATGTATTACTGGTAATTCCATTACAAAAATGGTAATTAATTTATTGTTATGGACCGGTTCATTGTACCACGGAGATAGTCCAAGGTAGAACCAAATAAGAAGAACTCGAAGGCAGATATGGAATAACATAGATATATTACAAACAGGAATATATACAGAGAAGTAGAAAGGGTTAGTACAAACAATTAGGTTTAGTAGTCATTGTCTGAACGCGACTCTGTTTCGGGCTGCCTCTGACTTGACTGACTGACTCCTGACGGACTTCATTCCAGACTTCAGACGGAACTCAGAGTGCAGACGGAACCCTCTGCTTCCTCTTGAGGCGCAGTATTTATTATGTATGGAATAGTCCATTATGTTATTATGGTTAAGGTCCCGTAACATTTATAAACTTGTACTGCAGGCATTTTTAATATAAACATGTATATTCATATTTACCTAGTGTTTTGATTATTGTTTGAGTAATTAATATATAAACTTGTATTGCACGTATTTTTTAAAAGCAACATGTATTTTTATATTTCCTAATGTTTTCATTATTGTTTGGGATTCAATAGCTGATACCTTAACTGATTTTGGGGTTCACTAATTGGGATCATAACAGGTGTTATTACCCAGGGTCAGAGTGAACCTGAGAACGGCGGTAATTAAGAAGCAAAACCACCAATATCCCGGTGAGAAGCCTTGCTGCCGGATGAAGTTATATCGTCATACCCAGGACTTAGAGAGTTTTTGAAGCCTAACGCAGTTATCTATCTCATCGTTTCTGAAGCGTACACAAAGTACTGTTAAAACAACTAATGAACTTTTTTTTTTTTAATCCGACATTTTTTATTACTCCAAGCATTATATTTTGTCGAAAGTCTTATTAGAAAAGAGGGTCCTTCTTTTTTGTTTAATTTCTTACAGTGAATCTTGTTTTCGAATCTGCAGTTTTGTACAGGTTTTGTACGAAGTGAAATAGAAGACTATGATGAGAAAATTTCCATACATCAAAACAATATAGCGCTTCGACGTGTTGTAATGGTTAGTATACTTGTCTCGCTAGATCCTCACTAGTTGCCCTATCCTTTTGGCTTTATGAGACATCTTCGCTACGCTTAGAAAATCAATATGCATGAAAAAAAATATTGGTCAAAGAAATTACAAAGTAAAAAATATTTCTTTAACGCGTTTCGTCCACTAGAAAGATGCGTTTTTGTTGTTTTTGTTTTTTATAGAATCGTATATGTGCAGGAGGGGACAATATAAAAACGCCAGAGTCGCTTACAATTATGCTTTGATACGAAACAAAGAAATTCTAATTTAATTTTTTTCATTCAGTAGTACAAGTGTACGTAATTTACTATGAGGAAAATGTATAGAAAGTGCTTTGATCGATAGACAATCTTCAGTAAATTTGTCTCCAGGTTCTTATAACAATTAATCATCCTTGGCAATTCTATTAGCACGATTCTGGATAATTAATAATAAAAGTGATAGAAGCAAAAAATATAAGGAAACCTGATGAAATCGCCGATATTGCAACACTAGACAAGTTTAAACAATAAAATACATTTCAAACTTTTAAAATCCAGAATTTCCATAACTTCAGAAATTCATGTCGGTCAATATTTCTATATCTCTCTCCTTTATACTCATATAATTTCATCAACGAATGATTACTTCACGTTACATATTAATTGTATATCTGGCTATATTTCTGAGATGAAGTATTATGTACACTATTTACATTATTCGAACTATTGTCCTCATCTTTTTCGCCATATTTATTACAAGGTTTCGGCCGTTGTACGCTCCGGTATTCTTCATATGGTTGGAATGTCGAACTGAACCTTTTAATTCGATCATAGCGTACAACGGCCGAAACGTTGTAATAAATATGCCGACAAAGATGAGGACAATAGTTCGAATAATGTAAATAGTGTATATTAATTGAAATAAATATATTAAAATAAAAACTTTTCTTAACACAAGTCTAATCTCTTCTCTATATCGATTTATTCACTTTCCAATCCCGGAACGTTTTCTTGTCCTACACTTCGAATGCCCTCAAGTAAATTAATGCTGAATCAGAGAATTGATTCTGCCTGCAATTCTATAAATTCTACATTCATCGAAACCTCAAGAGTCGATCTGTCGTTATCCTGTTGAATTTGCCACTGGAGTTCAAACGGTCAATACAAGTGGCAGGCGTATTATGAATGAGCAAACAAGGAGAGTCAAATTTCATACATTTATGACTAATTGATCAAATGAAAGCTCACGTACACTTAAAGCGTGTGTCAAAAACCTATTAAATCCCCAAGGCATATGTCAAATCATTAACAACACCCGTTGGTTCTGAGAGAAGATATCATTCCGGTATTATCATGAATTCGCTGACAGCTGTTGTTAACTGATGGATTCTTCGACGTCCCAAACAAGATTTTCATTTAGTCGGGCAAAGCAATTGAGATTCAAGGGAATACTTGGTGTGGAAGAGTTAGAACCAAGAGCATCGCTAGGGAGCAATAAGTGGGGAAGACTAATCAGGAGGACAGTAGATAGCGATTGAAACTGCATTTAAATCTTTGTAGATTTAAATTGGTCACCCAATCGAGATAAGAAACTGCCAGCATAGAAATTACGTTTACAAAACATCTAGGGGGTAAAAATAAATAAATGAGACTTTCTTCTCACCAGTGGAATATGAAAAGAATCAAGATGGGACGACAAAGTGTAAATGGCGTGGTGGGTCGTAGATTTGACGGCTTGCAGTGGTGAAACAAAGGATTATAGTTCCTCTGAATCCTGAAAATAATGAGAGTAGCGCGCTTACTCAACAAATAATGAAGATCAATGACAATGCATTCGCAACACCCAAAACTCATCTACATAAATCTATGTCATATTACTACATAGTTTACATAAAAATGGATGCATGTGTTAAAAAGACACCTCTGTTTTCCAACCAGTATAAATATAATATAGTGTAATATTATATATATATATATATATATATATATATATATATATATATATATATATATATATATAAGTTAGGAAAAACTTGGTAATATATTTAAGTTATGAAAAACTTGGTAATCCGTATTGAGGAGGATGAAATCCTGAGAGCTCAATGTAAATCCATAGTTAATATTTTAAAGAAAAAAAGGCCACTTTAAAGTTCCATTATAATAATTTATTTCACCAGAGCCCTTTTAAAGAACGCCGGATCATCAAATAGCACTTCCAAAAGATTTTTCGTTTCGTCACTTGGAAGTGCTA
>CAHIKZ030002557.1:370000-385000 GCA_903632075.3 Acanthosepion pharaonis
ATAGATAGATAGATAGATAGATAGATAGAGATAGATAGATAGATGTGGCCATATTAATTTGGCCACCTAGCTAGGTACATGGACGTGAACATATTAAGATGAATACATAATAAAAATATATATATATATATATATATATATATATATATATATATATATATATATATATATATATATATATAGATATAGATATAGATATTTATATGAGCATATAATAGATTGATATGAGCACACTATAATATATAGATAGATATATAAGTGATGGACTTCGATATAGATACACATGAACAGAGATTGATTGCACACACACACACACACACACACATAACAAACAAACACACACACATATATATATATATATATATCAACAGCCTTATAAAATATTAATATAATGATATATGAGTATAGTAATAGAGTCTCTCTCTCCTCTCTATCTATCTCTCTCTCTCTCTCTCTATTTATATATATATATATATATATATATATATATATATATATATATATATATATATATAGGTAGGGTAAAAATGTACATAGACGTCCAAATACATACTGAATTATATTTATTCTTCATGTGTCATAAATACAATGCTCGATGTTACAAGACAGAACTATAAATATATATTAGTAAATATACATTATATCCAACGTCGATAACACTACTCAGGTTTCATACAGTTAATGCAATCTTCAACTGAAGCTGGCATTAACTGTATGAAACCCAAGTAGTTTCATCGATGTTGGATATTATGTATATTATATATATATATATATATATATATATATATATATATATATATATATATATATATATATATATATATATATATATATTTTTATATATATATATATATATATATATATATATATATATTCACTAATATATACATATATATATATTTATATATATTCACTAATATATATATATATATATATATATATATTCACTAATATATATATATATATATATATTTATATATATTATATTATATTTATATATATATATATATATATATATATTCACTAATATATACATATATATATATTTATATATATTCACTATATATATATATATATATATATATATATATATTCACTAATATATATATATATATATATATTTATATATTCACTAATATATATATATATATATATATATATATATATATATATATATATATTCTATATATATATATATATATATATATATATATATATTAATATATATATATATATATATATATATATATATATATATATATATATATATATATATATATATATATATATATATATATATATATTATATATATATATATATATATATATATATATATATATATATATATATATATATATATATATATGCATGTGTTAACAGAAAAACCAAATTATTGGGAGCGACCTTGTGAAAATAGATAAAAAAATGAACCAAGAAATGCGCAGTAAAATAAGACAGAGATATATTAGATCTTCGCCTCAGAGCAATTAGATGAATGTATATATTTTCATTCTGTTTACTCGTGTCGGGAAAAAAAGCTTGCTGTTCTTGCTGTATTCAGACGTTTCCTAAAGGAGTGATATACGACAGATCGAAGCAATACCGTAATAATGCGGTAGAACAGAACCTAAGAGAAATTTATCTGTATTTCCAATCGAAGTACAACTACTGTAGTTTTCTTAACACCAACATATCGTCATACGAAACCAGAATTTATTCATGAGAATAAGCAGTTATATATTCGGTGTGTCACGTATGTTCGCGCTAAGTTCCATCTCCCCAAAGCTGAATTGCAATGGTGGCGATAGAGTCACAAGTTAATTTGCTCACTCGGAGATATTTCATCCTTGATAGGATCCTATATTTGATAAATCTTTTCTTTTTTTTTTTACGATTGTGCCTTTATTTCTTTACTTTCCTTCTGTTGACTAGTTTTACATATTATATTCTTCGGCCTGCTGCATATAACATGTAAAGAAACCAGAGACATAAACAATAGTTGCCGTCATCCTTTGGAATCGTTTCTTTCTCTCTTCACTCTGTATCTGTCTTTCTCTCTCTTTCACATATCCGTTAATGACATGTGCGAACATTAGTCTCCACAGCTTCTAATATTAATCTGGACATTGACTTTTTTTTTATTTTTGCGCATTATACTAATTGACTCACCATTAATTTGAACAAAATTATACTTTCTTTCCTAAGCTGTCGGTGTTTCCTGCGTGTGTTAAACTCGCTAAACATTCTTTCCTCATTATATGTAGCAGAATTGTCTATTTGTTATATCGTGGATAATACGATATAATCAACCAGGTAATCCAGAGTTGAAAGATTATACTAACACAGGAATTAGGTAAAACAATAACAAGGTTTTATTGTATGGGAAGTACATTGAGTAAGAGTTCGTAAATATAACATATCAGTAAAACGGGAGATACGTCACGGAGATCGTAGTTGTCCTTCATACGCTTCTACTCCAATAGTTCGTCACGTCTTTTATTATCCCAGTCACGTCTCTTCTAGACTGACCAATCACAGTTGGGGGGTGTTAGGTTGTTCCACTATAACACTCTTCTAGACTGTTAGCATATGCTTCATTTTAGTTCATATTCTCCTTCGAATCTTCTCATTAGTCTTACCTCATTTTCAATATTCGTCGTTCACCAAGCCTTTTATATCATCATATATATAAATACAATGTATGTGTGTATATTTGTTTGTGTGTGTGTGTGTTCAAACAACTCCTCCACTCCTACTGGTCTGATTTCAATGATTCATAGCTCATAGCACTAAGAATGTTAGACGCAGAGAAAACTTTTCGTTCAGCTCAGAATCAGGTTTGCCAGATCATCTGGCGTTAAAAAATATATAATAGTATATTATACTAGCCATTATCATTGATTTCATGATTCAAGGGGAGTAACTCTTATTTTCGTTTTGTATCCAAAATGGCAGCTAGCTTAAAATTTTAAGGTCAGTTTCTTTTCGAATCTGATCTTTCTTTATGGTGTAATGAATATGCATACACCTGGTTTCCCTCTCATAATAATATGATTGGCTGGTGTCAGCCATGAATACAGACTGATGTGGTAGTAGAAGAGGACACCCATTGGCTACGCCTATTGCCTACCACTACGACGAGGACCAGTCTATTACGGTTACCTGCTAGATTGTTCTACTCGGTTACAGTAGTTTAAAACCACTTTGCTACTTCGAACAAATATATCCCTTTCCGGGATATATCCCTTTACAATACCTTCTTGCTCGATTCAGGTTCTGAAATGTCTGTTTTATTATTCTTAAATGTTTTCTGATAAATCGTTTATCAGTACACAGTTCCGATTGGCGAATTTACAAATTTCAATAATGTGTTAAAAAGTAAATACGTTTACCAAAGAAGCTATAAAACAAATGTAAGTTATATTTATTTAAATTTCTTTTCTTAAGAAAATGTAATCAATTTCATGCTTGACGAGAGAAGCCCAACTGGGTGGCAAATTATCTACTCCACTTTAAATGAATCTCTATTTGCCATGATATAAAAAGATTGAAAGGCTCTTTTCAGTTGATCCTTTGTTTCCGAATGTTCATTGACAATGATATAATCTAGTTCTTGTGACAAGGGAAAATGTGTTGACGCTAAATATACTGACTATGGAGGATCTGCTAGAAACTCCCTTACTAACGATTTTGTATCTTATTATTTATAAAGAGTCTTGCCTTCATTTTTCTACCCAGAGAATAACAGGTTCTTTATTTACCAAAGCAGCACATATTCAAGATACGGCTTGGTTTAATTGGAGAAAAAAATATCAGCGAGCTGTAAGCGAATACAGTAACACTCCATCTGTATTTCAAAAACGCAGGATGGAAAACACATTTCATATTCAACCGGGCAAAAAGCAAGGCCCTTTAGGGCTTGACTCCTGGGTTTCCCACCGCTATATCGTACCTGCTCTCTCTCTTTGCTATATTTTTGCCGCCATTGTTTTGATAAGCTTTATTCATTAGTGCCTCGACTGCACGAATTTGAGCGTACTATTAAATCTGAAACAAGGTCTCGCCATTTTACTGTTGAACAAGCTAAATGCAACCGTAGGTTCTATTCTAATAGTTCCTTTTCTGGCATATAGATCTCTCTTCCGGTTTCATGCTTCTCTGCCACCTACGGTGTTCAAAAATTTAAATGCAATGTCAATCACCATATTCTGCCTTTCTGAAATCTGCTCTTTAATTGCCCCCCCCCCGCCTCAACTAAAGTCTTGGCATTTTATTTCACTCCCAGTAGACCCTTGCATCCCAGTGGCATTTTTCGGTTTGCTTGGGGTGAAGTGATTAATAAAAAAAAAAATAAACAAAAGCATTTTAGTTTTATTTTAACAGCCGTAACAATGCGATGTGAAAATGAATGTTTGGTATTTCTGGTTACAGGACTCATTAAGGTTGATTTAGGTTGTCAAGATGCCAACGTGAGGTATCGAATTGCCCTGTTTGCTGCACCTGAAAGTCAATATAAACGACACTATCGATTAAGACAGGTGATGAATTAATTCTAGACGCATTTTCGTATTAATCAACCTACACCATTACTTTCTTTACGCTAGTTGCATTATTTATATTCGGATTAATATTCTCATCTTTGGTGTAATAATAGCAACAATCGAGAGGAATGCGTCAGTCTGAGTGTAAATAATGTAAGTAATGTAATCTTCTCATCTAGGGAATTCATACTGAAATTTTTCGAGCTCTTAATTTAATCCTAACCTTCTCAATAACTAGTATTTTGCTTATCACAGCTCACTCTGTAATTTACGTAATCGTAGATAAACTATAGATTAGAATGCAATAGAATGACAAGTTAAGGAACAAATAGGAAGTTTTTTACAAATATAACATGCCTCGATTTTATATAAGATTCATCAGTAAATGAAATATAGAAGGAGAAAGAACATTCTAGTTTGGTTTAGGCGAACCTCATGTCAGTGTGTATAATTCATGCTTGTATGTATATCACCATTCTATTTAGTTTAGACAGGATTCGGTTGATAATGTTTATATCTGTGTGTCGGTGTGTTCCTTTGAGAGTCTAGTCGGCATTTTCATTTTCATCTGTATCTGGTATATTGTCGGTATGCTGATTGGAGGGATGTTTTCTGTGTGTGTGAGAGAGGAAAAGAAAGCTAGCGAGAGAGAGAGAGAAAAGCAAGTATTTTAATTACACAGGTGCTGGTTGTAGGTAAAGATATCTCATTATATTAGAAAGTATTATAAAATTCATACTTAAAGAATCTAAGATATGTATTATAAGATTATACGCAGGAACGAGGCTTGGCAAGACAGATACACGTGAGTTATTCTTAATCAATGAAAAAAACAACACAGAAGTAACAATCCCAGAATGTTCTTTATTCTTCCTTATTTTATTTTTTGATAAAGCTTTATAAAAGTGAAACATATTAAATTCATAAACGTTTTCATTTTGTCCCTTATCCTACCATTATAGTGTATATATATATATATATATATATATATATATATATATATATATATATATATAGATAGATAGATAGATAGATAGATAGATAGATAGATAAAATAAGCTTTTAATGGGGTTCTTGGAAGGAGAATAAATATCCTTTTTATCCATTCTACACATTACTCTATAGGAATACGTAGATAGTTAATCTGCAAACACTCAAGAACGTTGGAAGTGAATACTAATTCAAAAAGGGTGATATACATTAGAAATATTTTATATGAAACACTGATGTATACAAATATCTCATATGGAAATGCAATGCGCGCGCACAGACGCACACACTCGCACACATAAGCAACAAATGTTTACGACTATATCACGTTGAAACCACGGTTCTCGTACGATCAGCGAAATGAATCAACGTCGGGCCCGTTCAGTACCTAGATCGGTGACCGCTTAGGAATAACAGCAGCGGTAAGGTTGGATGTGCTTGTGGTGTAATGAATGACCGCTCGGAATTGAAAATCACAGAGCCTGATTCGAATTCTTCATGAGTTCCTTATATTCACTTAGGCCAAAGTAGCCTTGTGAAAGACATTAATCCACCTCTTCTCCACAAGCTATGACGTAATTAGTATGACTCTTAGCAACAGTATATCCTTATTATCTAGCTAAATTTCCTACAATCTAAAATTATTTCATCCTTTAAATAAGCTGCAAAAGGCTTATGTGCTGTAGAAAAAGATAAAAAACAATCACCCACCATATATATATATATATATATATATATATATATAAGGCTCAAACACTAATATTCCATGGTTATAAGTTATTACATTGGAATCGTAATCACGATCCAATTCATCAGACCTACAAATTCAAAAAGAATATATATATATATATATATATATATATATATATTTGTTACAATAGATAAATTATAACAAATTAACGGTCATATGTGAAGGGGCAAATACAAAGAAGTCCGTCTGTCGATATTTCTGAAATGAAGTATTTTAACTATTTACACTATCTACATTGTCGCGACTGTACTGCTTTTCTTTATAACTGTATTCCTAACGTTTCGGCTGCTGTACACTCTGCCCTTCTTCAGATGTTATTTGTTAGAATTTTAAACCAAGACCTTTATTTAGTTGACTGGGGCAGATTTAATTAATTTCATGTACCATGCCTTTAGATATCTCTGTTTCAGCTAATTCCCCTTGAGAACACAACTGTGAAGTTTTTGTTCCCTCTGCTGTTGTTAGGAATTCAACTCACAATACTTTGTGTCAAGTCACTTTTAGGATCACCCAAGCAACGTTTTTATACACGGGGTCATGTAAATAGTGCCAAAAGAAGTTCATACTTATAAAACTCTCCTGGAATGACACGATGCATTCCTGATGATATATTTGAAATGCCTTCTTGTTCTCTTCTTCGAGGAATAGACACTAGTTGTCATATCTGTCTCAGTCGGGAAGCAAACCACATGTCGCTATCCATCCAACGAGCAGTCCCGTGATACTTGAGGAACCATTAAACCATCTGTAAAATATCTCATATCTAACTGAGATAATCGCTTTGTACATTAGTCCATTAAATGTATGAGGGCGATTGTTCAGTACCAGTAATATTGAATGTGAAAACATTTCGTTTGATGATCCGTTATAGTGTGAAAGTGACAGGCCTGCAGTTTTGACTCCTATGTCGAAAGTGTTTTTATCAACCTTGTCACTGGTAATGTAAGAAAAGTAATGATGTTTGAGTATTTCATTGAATGACCTATAATCTACACCAGGCATGAGTTTCTCCCAATGTTGCTATATATTCTTCCCTAAAATTACCATTCAGTTTTCATGTACTTTTTCGCTCAACATATACGTGTAAAGCCTGTCAATATTTCTGAGATGCGGTATTATGTACAGTATTTACATTAGTCGGACTATTGTCCTCATCTTTGTCGCCATATTTGTCACAACGTTTCGGCCGTTGTACGCTCCGGCCTTCTTCAACTGGTTGGAATTTCGAACTGAACCCTTTATTTCGATCACTGGGGTAGACTGTGCCATGTGTCCTCAAGGACACATGGCACAGTGGATAAAGGCGTTGGTTAGATTCAGTGACAGACCGAAAGAAGGTGAGTTCAATACCCGGTTAAGGCAGTGGAGAACTTTCAGAGGGAAAATTAGCAGGAGATAACTGATAACTGACATCCATCAAACATGGCACGTGGAGCTAGAACAGTCTACCCCAGTGATCGAAATAAAGGGTTCAGTTCGAAATTCCAACCACCTGAAGAAGGCCGGAGCGTACAACGGCCGAAACGTTGTGACAAATATGGCGACAAAGATGAGGACAATAGTCTGACTAATGTAAATACTGTATATACGTTTAAATATTTGATTGTTATTTGAAGACACCAGCTGCCTTCACGGCTGCAGCCATAGTCTTTAATGTATTGCTTCTGTGTGTCCGCGTTTCGGCACCTCAAGGCGGTGTAACGCTTAGCAAGCTTGTCTCACTAAAACAATTGCTACTCAGTGAGTTCGATCCTCGCTGAGTGTCTAATACTTTCGACGTTGTGCCACATCTACGCTTGGAAAATCACTTTGTGTCTGCGTTTAGCATGCGAGCAGTTGATATTTTCTTAGCGAAATATTCAACTTTTTAAATTATTGATATATTAAATTTTCTTAAATCTTTTATATTTGATATACTTAATGTCAGTGTTATCTTTCTTGTTTTTATCTTCTCATTGTTTTTATGTTGTTATTGTAGTATAATCCATGACGAAATCGGGCAATTTCTAATGATATGTTCCCTTCATTCATAAATTTTATAATATTTTGGTTGTGTTTTGTAGTGCGCCCCAACTGCACCCGTGTTAGACGCTTACCTGGCGTCCGTCAGGAGTGGGGTGTTTCTCTGGGGTTACACTTATGTCGAACGTTTGTCCTGGGTATGAAGATAAACTAAATCCGGCAGCAATGTTCACATTTCATGTTCATATTTTTCCGTGTATTACAATTAAATGAGACAAGAAATGAACTGTAAAAGTGAGAATAACATTTATTACTTTACATCACTTTCTGAGGTCATCATTACGGTGTAGTTGGTAAGGAAAAACCTATGTGTATCTATCCATTACTGATGTTTTTTCCGTTTGCGTGTAAATGCTATGGCTGACAATTATGCTTTAGTGTTCATTTGAAGGCGAATAGTTATCCATTGTTAAATTGTTCTTTTAAGTTTGAATGTTATGGCCAAGCGTGCATTAAGCATGAAAGCTGTCCTTTTATAGGCATTTTAGAACATTGTTACAGTATTCGTAGCTGATTCTTTTCAGTATTGGCTTCAATGAAGATTGCTTCGAGGATCTGTAGTTTTAATTTTTCATTTTCGTGCTGTAGGATAGTTGTGAATGTGAACAGGAATGCTGGCGAAAATGTTCCGTATGGGCGAATGGTCAGATATGTGTTGAATAAGGCGTCTTTACAATGTAGTTGTCGTATGTCCAATATATATTTGTTTTTTCTGTCGGAGATACATTCTCCCATTTGAATTGATATATTTTTGGTTTTATGTAATAGACCAGTTGGTGAGGAGGTGTTATTGCGAATAATTAAACTGGTTGTATTGTATTTTGTATAATATATAATATTATATATATATATATATATATATATATATATATATATATATATATATATATATAAAAGAAAAATATTCCATAATGGATATTTATTCATGTTCTAATGAACGCTAAAGCATAACTGTCAGCCGTAGCATTTAAACGCAAAATAAAATATTCGGAAAATGATAGCTACAATAGTTTTTGTCTTATTAGTTGCACCCCTGATTATGACCAAAGAAAGCGATGGAAAGTACTTGGGAAATAAAATTGATTTTCACTGTTACAGTGCATCTCTGGCGATATTAAATTGTGATATACGGAAAATCGTGAATATGAAAGGATTCTGATAAAAATAAGCTGACATAATGTTTTTTATTTTATTCAATCAGACACGCCTAAAAGAGAATTTGCTGCCTAAATACACACACACACACACATACATGTATATATATATATTTTTTCATCACCATATTTTATATGAACGCACAACCTTTAAAAATTTTAAATCAAACTCAGCGTTGCTTCTGCGCGCTCCAAAAACAATAACTCATTTTCAGTAGCATTTTCGGATACAACAATACATATATTTTCGTTGTCCTCTTATTACTAAGAGAAAAAACAAGAACAACATCTATTATATACCTGAAGATGTCTGTAGGAACAGACGAAAGCTTGTAGTAAAAATAAGAACTAATACGGCAGAAATTTATATAAAGGATCATTTCATTCATAACGGATTCGGAGGTTTTTGTATATTATTTGAATTGTTTGCGATGATGGATGTCTCGCCATTTAAATCATTAACCTTTGCATTAGTTTTTGTGTGAATAATTCATGTATTTGTATATATATATATATATATATATATATATATATATGAATTCACTTACGCCAAGAAGTTCCATTGATGTTCACAAGAAAAATAAGATTTCGGTTTTAAATAACGCATAAGTTGTTTATATGCCGCTAAATAAAGAAACAAATACGTCTAATGTAGAGCAAATGGCCAAAATCGCGCTCGATCTCAATTTTCAGTACGAATCCGGACAGCGAAAGTATGGCCCCTTGATCCTTTCAATGCCTAAGCTCCATTCTGCTGAGAGCTGCCAGAAAAGTTAGAACACTGATAACTGGTTTGTGGCGGCTAAGCATTCGCAGCGGCATTGCATTTTGGCATTTCCATGTTGCCACTTCCTCTTATTGCGAAGCAGAATCCGCCAAGCGTTGGATTGTCCCGCCATTGACAATAAAGTTGTGCTGGTCGTGAGATAGGTTAGTGTTACCCTACCAATCGACACATGTGTTAAGTCGGCCGTTGCTCACGACCAGTACCTGGAAAGCCGCGGAACTGGAGCAAGGATTCCACGCTTCTTTACCGTGTTAACGGCTGAATGCCTCTAATCCCGTACCGCGACCAATGACAAAAAACATAAAACGAAAGGCCTCTAGTTTCTTTCTGTTGGAGATTGTCATAACAGGTGTCGTCGCGGTCACTGGGACTGCAGCGGTAATAGGCAGCACTCGTCGTGGCTGCCTCTTCGTCGGCTTTTGTCACTGTATTACAGCTCATGACAGTTCTTATATATCCGGAATGAAAAGGAATAACATATTTTTCTAATAAGAACATAATTTTTATTAATAAGTTTCACACTATAAAAGGACTAATTCAAAGTAGACGGTTACTGAATGTAGTTGTTGAGTAAACCTTAAGAGTAACAGGTAATAGCCACAGCTTATGCGATTATGTGATAAAAATAAAAGTTAACCATAGACTTGGAGTAGTTAACATTTTAGTGGACGGGAAAGCATCTTGTTGGGAGACGATTCCCCAAAATAATGGCGGGACTTGTGAAGATTAGAGTTTGTTTTACTGAAATAAAATTTTAAATTCATAACATCAGCTGGTTAATAGAAATTTTATTTTGAAGACCTTGATTTGCATATTATTTGACATAGAGCAGTCAGATATGAAAAGGTTGTTGACTGATTTGGTTTGTACAGATTATCAAAAACTTTACGTTCTTTGTTAAAGCCATAATATATAGCGGACATTGTATAGTGTATCTGTTCATCCAAAGCTATCCCACATCTACGTGCTAAATGCTTAACTTCAGTGATTGAACCGTTGTCTTCAGTTTGATTTGAAAGTATAAGCGCAAGCTAAGGTAAATCAGAAGATGAATGTGAAGACATCTTTAGAAGCAATGGGATCGATATTAAAATATTGAGATACATACGAACAAATGAAGCCTGATTTGAAAATAGAGATACACCATGCCCATAGATTTTTCTATCGATAAGCTAGAGAAAGAGAAGGGCTGTAGAGGAAAGCTTAAGGCCATCGTAAGTATTTGTTATAATTAATCAATCAGATCCCTCGATTCTTTATATGTTCGTCTCTATTGACGGCAAACCAAGCGTGTCAGAGAAGACCTTACAATTTTTAGCACATGACAATTCGGTATTCACTATGGCGCCTGTCTTTGTTCTCGATATAGATTTCGGGGGCCGAGTTAAAGAAAGCAACTGCGATCTTTTTCTGAACTGCATAGGTTTAGGGCCATTTACAGAATAAAGGGAATGTCTCAGAAGAGAGTGAATTTATGTGCACAACAAGCGTGAGAAGCGGTATTGGCAAAAAAAGCCAGGAGATAGGATTTATTAGCATTTTTTTTTCAGGGCGTACTGAAGCGAGCAGTAATGGTACGATGAAATCTCAGTCTTTCTTTGTCACTGTCTCATTATCTCTCACTGATATATACATATATATATATATATATATATATATATATATATATATATATATATATATATAAGCACACACTTTTTTTTCAGATGGAGTGTATTTGTAAAGGAAAAAAAATGATTAGACAAGCGTATAAGTATTTTTTAATCGACGCATTTCATACGTCGGCTAAGAACAATTTTTCATTTTGACTTTTCATCACATTCTCAAATATATATAATATATATATATATATATATATATATATATATATATATATATATATATATTTGCATCTTCTTATACGCTTTATTATTTCCTTATTGCTAACGTGGTTTTTAGTGGGTATATGTATTTCAGTTCCTATTCATGTTTTTCATTTTTAAACAGTGAAATAATTAATAACCATCGTAAATGAATATTTCCTACAAAAAACAGAATGCGCCTACTAATAAAAAACATTTTAAGGTAATAAGGAAACACACAGAAAACAAAACATACAAACACACACACACATACTCACGTGTGTGTGTGTGTGTGTGTGTGTGTGTGTGTGTGTGTGTGAATAGCATTAATTGGTGAAACTTTAAACTTAATAAGTGAAAAAGAAGTAGAAGTAAAGTCTGGCAAAATAATAATAATAATAATAATAATAGAAAAATTATGGAAAGGACAAATTCAGTAAGACCTTAAATTTTCAGAAAAAACAACTGAGGTCCATAACAAACATATCAAAAGCACAACACTTCACAGTAAATAAAGTACCCGTGAGGTGTTTCGTCTTTAAACGTATATATATATATAAAGTGAACATAAGTCAACACTTAGACTGACAGTCTGTTTCATGGCCTGACGATTGCATATAGCATGAAACAGACTGTCGCCCTAAGTGTTGACTTCTATGTTCACTTTTATATTTACACACGCTCTATCTCTGATATTGAGCACTTTATTCCATAAATATAGCACACCTTAAGACTATATTTCTTTATATATATATTTATATATATATGAACAGGCAATTGTTTTTAACCATGAAAGAGACTGTCACTGCTGTATATATTATTATTATTATTATTATTATTATTATTATTATTATATGTAAAGATAATATAACTTTAAAATATTAATTATACCCGACATTGATGTTTCTTGGTAAAATTTTCAACCTTCATGCGTTGTGATTTTAAACGTTATTTGATTTTTTAATATTTATTCTTAGTTTATTCAGAGTCTTTTTCAATCTGCTTTTATACTCCGTTTTGTACACATGCGTATTCATGAGTTTAACATTCCTTTACCCGCGCACGTTCATGAAAAAAAAGAAAAAGAAAAAAAAGACGAAAAAACAATATCGAAGTCGGGATAAAATTGATATTTAAATGTTAAGTTATCTTTTCATGCAATATTATTAACGCTCTATTTTAAATATTATCTTAATATTTTTAATATTTAGCTCTCTATATGAAAGCATCTACCATTTCTTAAATATTAAATACGCACACACTTGTCCATGAATTTTATTTTTAGCGGGTACACTATCCTTAAATTTTTTTTTCGAAACAGTAAAATTATTAACAACCGCCCTAGATTGAATAGAAAAAACAACCGGAAATCACATTAAAAAATGGACTTGATGAAGTATAAATTACTAAAAATACGATTAAAATAAGCCAGGAATAACATCAGATATTTTGGATAATAAATTTTAACTAACACATGAAGATTGGAAGAAGTTGCAAAGACAAAATCTTGCATTCCTTAAATAAGTAATTAAAATCTTGTTAAATCACTGGGACCTCCCTAACCGGATTTGTAATAGCATCTTTCATGTATATAAAAGAATTTCCTAAGAGGTGATAGAATTTGGAGGAACAATTTTAATTTAACAGAATTTCCCAATTCAGGCCTGAAAAAAAAAAAAAAAAAGGAATAAAAGCTCAAATACATTCACTGGTGTAAGGTTTATATTAATAAATGCACACACAAACGAACGAACACACACACACACACGCATACATATATATATATATATATATATATATACATATATATATATAAAATCATTCATTCGAAAATTATAACAAAAATTTTATAAAATCACAAAAAAATAGCCATTTTGTTTCAACACTTATTCAATACCATCACTTCATAAGACACCGGAGGTGTTGAAAGAAAATGGTAATTTTTTTTAGTGATTTTATAACATTTGTATGTTATAATTTTAAAATAAAGGATTATATTTATTCTACTATGTATTGAGCACTCTTTTAAGAATAGTATTTGTAGGTTATTGGAATTTTTTCCGTATACACTAATCCTATATATTTATATATATATATATATATATATATATATATATATATATATATATATATATATATATATATATATATATATATATATATATATATATATATTAGAACTGGATTAAATCGGACAGATTTTTAATTTCTTTGTTCATTTTATTTAAACAGATGCTCATATTTGAGTAGATGCTAATTTTTATTTATTAGTATATTAATTTATTGCCATCTACTGGTCTGCATATTCGTAATATCTCGTTAGATAAATATGAGGACGAATGTATAATACTTGTTTTTGTTAAATAATGAAAACTTATTAATTTTTCTTGTGACTAATATTGAAAGAAAGAAAAAAATTAATGACTTCAGATAAGTCGTTAACATTTGTTTTCTTTACTTTCAGTTTTCGATTCGAAAGATATAATCTTTCAGAATGGGTAGAAAGTAAAATATTTATATGCATGTGTTTCCTTTGTCGAATGCAAGTTTCAAAATTATATGATCCCGACAATGTTTTACATTTCTGTCAATTGGAAAACGCTCATGAAAGTATATTTCATTCGAAATATATCCGATTATAGATTTCCATCTGATGATGCCTTAAACTACAGAAAATAATGGTGTTTTGTTTATCAGAAAGAACATAGTGTGAATGCCTTACCAATTTGATTTAGATTAGAACCTCTAGTACTTGACTGGAAAGAGCTAAAACTATTTGGGTGATAGTTATAAAGAGGAAAATGTCCAACAGGTGTACGAAAAGACAGTTACTACAGGGGAGTATTTGCAACAAGCATGAAAAGCTTGCACAAAACCATTTATTGTGGACAAAACACCTACCATAATAAATGT
>CAHIKZ030002557.1:387500-402500 GCA_903632075.3 Acanthosepion pharaonis
TTTACGAAGGTGAAATTAGATATACATGTCATAAATTAATCGAATATAATCTATAATGTGGAAGTATATATGCGTAAAGATATATTAAAAATGTTATTAATGATAGGTTGTCTGAATTTTATAGGTTTGAAATATTATATCAATGCTCGTAAAATCTTTTCTGAAATTTATTTTAATCGGTGTCAGTATGCTTAAACCGGTGTTTGTTTTATGTACATATGAAGCCAGCATGAAACTTCGAGTCAACGTGGTATATTATGTCTATTCACTAATAAAGGGTGTTTCATTAAGACGGATCATATATACACCTGTTTCATTAAGACGTATCAATCTCAACAGTAAATAAATCTGTGTTATCGGTGAAAATATATTTATTACTCTGTTGGATCATGTTATTTAAATCCTGGCAATTATGAGTGAAAAACAATATCTCCGAAATATCCGCCAAATCTGAAAGAAAAAATATAATTAGACGCTTAAACTCAATTCACATATATTCCAAATTATTGAAACACCCTTTATGTACTTAATAGCTTTGTTATATGACACTGAGCACTGGTTTTATAACACCCGAGAAAAATATATATGCACGTGCAAATCTATGAGCCTATACGTATGTATTTATCATAGATATGGGTATGATAAATGCATACATACATATAATTTCACGATTCATATATATAATAATAATAATAATAATATTAATAATAATAAAAAGGCTTAAACACTAATATTCCATGGTAATAATTTACGATTCCAATGTATTGTAATCGTAAATACGATCCAATTCATCAGACCTACAAATTCAAAAAATTTTGGATTTGTAGGTCTGATGAATTGGATCGTATATGTAATTCCAATGTAATAAATTATAACCATGGAATATTAGTGTTTATGTCTTTTTATTATATTCTTACTCTATTCAGGACATTGAGTTCTATCTGGATTCTATCATCTTGGAATTTGTTTATATATATATTTGCATATGTATGTATATGAATGTATTTATATATTTTAGATATATATAAGTATATATATATATGTATATGCGTGTATTTTAACCACTAATATTATCTATCTATCTATCTATCTATCTATCTATCTATCTATCTATCTATCTATCTCTCTCTCTATATATATATATATACATATATGTACATATATATATATATATATATATATATATATATATATATATATATAATTTAAGCAAATTAAGCAATATAATATTATCGTAAGTGACATTACAGCAGAAACAACATAATTTTTAAAAGTGACTGTGTAAATAAACACTCAGAATTCTCGAAGTTTTTGTAATAAAAGAGAAGAAGCCAACTTTACATAAGTTATAGTCCTCTCTGGTGAACCGTTTGTCGAATATTTTAAAAAAATAAACCTAAATATTCATGTCGTAGTGTTTATATCACGTCACCATGTGTGACTTTTCATCAGAACATGAATTAACGGGAATTAAATAAAAACAGTTGCATAAAATATAGGAAACAAAATCCGCTAAAACGAAAGTAGCAACATTCAAAATTACTCAGGAATATAATGTAAAGTAAAAACAAATATAAATATCAAATTTACGGTAAAGTAAAACAACCTAATTCAGAAATATGAAGCTACGTTTGAATAATTCAAATGTTGACATATTTTTTATCACTTGAACAGTTACTTGAATGGATTCTCATATCTGAGTAGATGCTTACTTTCTTGTAAACACTAGTTTATTTCGTGTAATAGCCTGAACATTCGGGAAATCTGTTTGAAGGAAAATGAGTCCTCAAGCAGGATTCTAACCTGCGCCACACATTGCAGGATAACCGTCTTTTCATCCGACATGCTTCTGTCCAATCGGCAACATGAAGCTTCATAATCTAGCAAGGTTCTATCTGAGTTTGAAGCAAATATTACTCGTTCAGATTTCTTCGAAAGTCATAACTGTGAAGTGTCGTATTTGAAACGCAAACAAAGCAATTCCTAAAGAATTAGTGGATTGTTATAATTTATTAATACGACATATATGTCGGATGAATTCATTAGAACGCATAGTAACATAGTTATCTATCTATCTATCTATCTATCTATCTCTATACACACAGGACAGACACACCATGTCAGACACAGACACATACAGTGACTTTCCAACCGTAGCTTAGATGTGGCACAAGGCCGAAAGTAGGGGGCATGCAGTGAGGATCGAACTCAATACTCCGTCGTAATTGTTCTAGTGAGACAAACTCGCTAACCATTACACCGCCTTTCCGGCATTGAATAATAATTTTCAAATATTCATATACTGTTTAATAAATAAAGGAAATGTCTACACAAATATTAGGTTGGTGCAAAAATAATGACATAATAATGTCGTTTTTTGAGGTATTTTTTAACGTCAAAAAACGACATTATTACGTCATTATTTTTGCACCAACCTAATATAAGCATCCACTACAATAAGATTTAAAGTGATAATTTTATTCGTTTATTGACAGGGTAGTTGGTAAAATTATTGTCAACACATCTTGGTTTAAATGTTTCAATTCACACAGATTTTTGTGGGGAGGGAAGAGGAATTTGTGTCTGCTCTATTTAGGTAGTTTTTCATGACATTTATTTTATATCTTTCCGCGTATTGGTTATCGTATGTATCTATGCAGCTTATAACAGAAATCACATCATTTGAAGACATTCTATAGCCGCAACAAAAAAAGGTTATCACATGTTACTCGAAGAGAAAATAACTTAATCATGATGTTGAAATTCTACACTTGTTCATATAAAAGGTCTCATTAATACCGTAAAGAGCGATATAACCTACTGACCTTGAGAAACCTATTTTCCAGAATAATTGTTCCTTAACAGGCAAACATCTGTATAATACGAAAACTCTAATCTTATTATAATGGGTGCACTTGGAAGAAAGCTTTATTCTCCCATTTACGTCACCCCAGGCCACATTATGGACATTATTACGTTCGTGACATAATAACACTACATTTCACGGATGGAACAGAATAGCTGAAATGAAAAGAAATAAAAAAACATACTTCGTTTTCAGAAAGAGATTTTAATACTACGTCGTAAACAAAATAATGCATATATACACGTATTCCGGGGCACTGCAAGACGGCGTAATGGTTAGCCATCTTGTCACGCTAGAACAATTACGACTGAGTAGTGAGTTCGATCTTCACTGGGTGCCTCATACTTTTGGCCGTGTGCCACATCTAAGCTCCAGACGACTTCGGAATCTCCTGCAACTCTTCTGGACGGTATTCTTGTTTAAGTTGGTGAATGCTGCCATAATCCGTGCCTTCAATTCAAATTTAGTTTCACAGGGAGTTTTGATGGTCTCTCGCCCAACTGCACCCCGCACATAACAGACAAGGGGGCTGCAGACTGGGGAGTTAAGTGGAGCGATGTAAGGGTTGATGTGGTCGTAGAAATTGCATGTCAGCCATGACTGGGTTCTCCTGCTTGTGTGACAATGTCCAGAGTTCTGATGCCATATGACCTTCCAGCCGAATTCTCTTGACCCAAAACAGCATTATTTCCTCAAGGCAATATGTAGGACTCGAGGCTGTAGAGTGTGAGGCCTTGTGGTATGATGAATAACGTCTCTATCATTACTCTAAACACCTTCGTAATCACTCTTAGAACAATCTAACTCTTTCCGAATCCTCTGAACTGTACTAAGATTGACAGCTCAACACTGAAATGTTCGTATTGGAGCTAACGGTGTAAGTGTCAAGCAGTAAAGCATACTATTTCCAAATTTCTGGCGGAGTGATTTACGTCATGGTGCTCTTTTTCTCACAGATTTTCCGTAACTGACTGTACTATACTATACAGTCGTCAAAATAAAAAAAAAGAAAGAACACGCATGCGTGAAATTTAAAATATAAAATGGTGACAATTTCCTCATCGCTTCCTGTATATGGCTTCTAACAGAAAATGATTTCTGTATTCATATAGGCATTAAATAGACAATATATATCTTTTGATTCATATGTATTCTTTTACAAACGCACACACACATATTATATATCAAGTACTCGAGAAATAAGAACATTGTCTCCAAAATGCCTTCATGAAAAAATGACCACGAGGTTGGGCACGAGTTCAGGACCCAAACATCTTTGCCACTAACCGACCTTCTTTAGTTTTATGCCGCAGTTATTAAGCTCTGGAGAATTGCGAAATGACGTATTAACTTATATCTTATAGCTTATGGCATAGATAGCAGAATGAGAAAAATAAAACGCTGGAAAATGTATAAGGGCTTCGGTTCGAAATTCTCAGATGGTTACCATCTTCTGCAGACATTTAAAGAATGCTGGCGGTGAAAACATCCGAATCAATGTGACTTTAGCAACAAACTTGAGAACTCTATTCTTCTTATGTAAATCTTCAAACACTCTACCTCCCCTATCTCAAAATAAGAGAGAAAGTTCAAAAAAATTTTCAGACGTCTTTTAATAAAAATATGTTCCAACAAATTGTGAAACATAAAAACAAAAATAAATAGTGAAATTTACATTAGAAATATTTAGAATTCTCATAAATGGTCGAGCAAACTTTCTGAGATTTTATCTCTTTACATAAAGGAAAAGAGTTAAAATTATTAAATAATCTTGAAATAGAAAAGAAGAAAATAACTGACTCTCCAGCTGATAAGTGGCTTGATATTAATGGTTACCATTTGAAGGATGAATGTATTTACCAAGTCTTATGTTTGTAAAAAATAATTGTTACATTTCAAAGATGAATGCCTTTATCTACTCGCAAGGAACTTAATATTAATGGTTCCCATTTGAAGGATGATGTATTTTCCAACAGTTCCCTTCCTTGATAGTAATGGTTTCCCTTTGAAGGTTGAATTTATTTACTAACTGGAAATTCGCTTGATATGAATGGTTACCATTTGTAGGATGAATGCCTTTACCAAAAGTAAATACAAACAAGTTAACAAACTACGAATGCACACATAAGAACAGGCAAATAACAACCAACAATAAAATAATCAATAGTAAATAAAACTTTATCGAAGGACAGTATAAATCGCCCCAAAACTGTATCAAGATCAACAATAATATCCACTCAAATGTACCCAGAATAATTCGACGCATACCCATAACCGACCACCATAATAACATTTTGAACAGTGGCATGGTCTACCCACATTCCATCACTGAGTTGTACATATAAATAATCGAGCTGACTTTGGGCTCAATGTTCATATAAATATATATATATATATATATATATATATATATATATATATATATATATATATATATATATATATATATATAATTTTTTATATATGAGTAACGTCCTGAAACGGCACAGAGAATAATTTTTATCACACTACCATCAAACACCACTTTATATAACCACAAATTGATTCAAAATTTTGAAAATTAAGCGGTTTCTATGACTATTGCAAGGGCGTAAAACGCAATTTCATAAATCCACATTAAATATATATATATATATATATATATATATATATATATATATATATATATATATATATATATATATATATATACACGAAGTGGATATGGACCAAAACTTGCTCGATTATTTATATAACCAGGCCAGTGATGCAATGTGAATAGTCTATGTCACTGTTCTAAATGTTATTATGATAGTCAGGTATGGTCATGCGTCGAAATATTAGTAAGTTACTTGATATTAATGGTCACCATGTGAAGGATAAAAGCGTTTACTATCTCTAAAGTTACTTGATAATATTGTTTACTATTTGAAGGTTGAAGGTCTTTGCCAAATGGTAAGTCGCTTGATAATAATGGTTACCAATTTTAGGGTTGATGGCTTTAGCAGATGTCAGGTAGCTTCGTAGTAATTTTTACAATTTGAACGATCAATACTTTTACTTGGTCGCAAATAGGTTGATAGAAATGTAATAGAGTGAGTGAAATTTTTACAATATTCTATTAATATTGTTTATTGGATGTTAATATATCTGTATGATCTAGGTCAGTTTTCGTCAACCTCCAGCCCGCGTGAACTGATGCCCGATAGGTAGACTCATTAGATATACGAATCGAAGCGAGTCATGACCAGAGGTTGAAGTTGGGTTCTGTTTAACCGGAGCAGTCCAGTGAGACACCAAGATTTGAAAATTCTGTCCAAATTTGGTCCGAAATGTTCAAGTTCATCTTCTATCCCTGAGCAGTAGCTTGACTGTAAAAGCATTCAGTCAGGCTATTTTGTACTTCGTTTTGCGCAAGAATAGCATTAAATCAAAGAGAACAGAAAGAAGAAACAGTTTTATGTTCGATTGAAAATTATTTGATCATATTGCTGCTTTGCAATTAACTTTTGTTTTTTATCTTTCCATTCTTAAAATTTGGTAAATAAATTTTATAGAAATTAGCTCGCAAGTTGACTCGAGTCATGTCATGACTCGACTTTAACCCAACTTACATCATTTACGCAAAACTCGACACAGTTCGAGTCAAGTTCAATTTTAAAATAAAAAAAAATAAAATTGGACTTGACTCTGTGTCGAGCTTTGCGTTTCAGTGCCTGCGAGTGAACTTAGAAAATTCTGATTTTCCGTCCAGCGGAGGTGCACGTTTTTTTTTTGATCGACCTTGGTGTTTATTTAAAATTTAAATTTATTGTAACATGAGAAGCGAGGCTTTCGAATACAATAAAAGGTCGTCTGTTACATGCTTCAACAAATTTTATTTTGATTCCTCCTATCTAATATCTACCGCCAATCATATGTGAACGATATGACAGCAAAACCACAAATAAAACTGCGATGTGTACGCATGGCTCCGCGCACCACTAACCGCTTACACAACATAATAATAATAATAATAATAATAATAATAATAATGGGACTACACAATACACACAGACAGAACAATCAATGCTAACTGTCCAAACATTTTTATTAGAGATCGCACACAAAAAAAAGGTGCCTCCTTATTGATATGGCAGGCCCTGCAGACTGCAATGTATCCTTGAAGATCTTCAAACAGCTATAAAATTACAAGGACCTTGAAATCGAAATCTCAAAAATGTGGCACATGGGAACATCAAAAAATCGCTGTTGTAGTTGGAGCCCTCGGATTGAATGGAAATATTTCAGTAGACTATATGAAGGGTTATCTGGAAGCCCATGTCTTAAAGAAATACAAAAAAATTGTTCTCACGAATACAGTCCACACTGTACGAAGGGCTTTCTCTCTCTCTCTCTCTCTCTCTCTCTATATATATATATATATATATATATATATATATATATATATATATATATATATATATATATATATATTCAGTGGAAAAAGTCATGATGACATTTCTAAACTTAAGACCCAGAAAGAAATGAGTACACACCAGAAATCAAGGAAATAATAATAATAATAATAATAATAATAATAATAATAATAATAATAATAATAATAAACAAATTATAGCCAAGTTATTAGCCATAACCAACTGGTATTTTAACAATTGTAATATGAGAGACGATACTTTCGAATCCAATTATATGCCAGCCATTAAAATTATTAAACAAATCGAATTATTCCTTTTAATTTGCTTAAACATTTATAAAATAAACCTCTATATATTTGTAATCTGTATTCTTGCAATTCGGTTCTTTATTGTTGCACAAATCTTTAATAGATTTTTTTTTTAATATAAATGTAATTTTTATTCATAGAAAAAAATTCGATGACGATGAATGCAAAACGAAAAGAGGTAGATATTGAATGCTGAATTTTCAAATATAATTGGACTTAAGATTACTTCTTCACCGACCACAGTGGAACCCGGTTTAGCTTATATGTCTAGAAAACCTTGTTGTGAATACGGTAGCATATATTAGGTAACATTACGAGATGAACTATGGTGGATTTTTTTTTAGGAAATTTACTGGCGAAGCAAGGAAAGATGAAGTTGAGCGGTTGAAGTCTAGTTTTGAAAAACATGCGTCATTTTTTAAATAGAGAAAGGCGAAAATGTGACAAATGCACTTGCCAGATATAAAGTTTCAACATGCATCGCTAAAAATATAAAACTTTTGTAGATGGTGTTTTTTTTTTGTTTTTTTAAAGAATGCTTACTTGCAGAGTTGCATATTGTTTTACAAGAAAAGTTGTTGGAAACTGTCAGCCTGTCTCCGAGGACGCTCACACGGTTTGGTTAAGAAGAAATCTCAGCAAATGTTAAAATCAATTATTCAATGCTTACGGTCAATTAAAATATGTTTCAGTTGCAGTCGATGAGAGTATAGACTTAAGTGACACTGCACAACTTACTATCTTTGTGCGAGGAGTGACTTCAAATTCCATATCTTTGAAAAATTTGGAGTCTGTCTATATTTCTGAGATGAGTTACTATGTACATTATTTACATTATTCGGACTATTGTCCTCATCGTTGTGATAAATATGGCGATAAAGGTGAGGACAATAGTCCGAATAATGTAAATAATGTTTGAAGAATCTATTCAGCTAATTCCTATGAAGGAAATCGTAAATAGATCAGACATATCTGAAGCGTTGATTTTTCGAAATTAATCGGTGTCAAAAGTGATGTGGATAAAGCAGTGGTAGGGAAAAATTCTCTTTTTCACTAAGGCAAGAAAAATTGAAAAGCCTTGAAATCACACATAAACTTGTTAAAATTTATTGCATCTTGAAACATTGTGTGCCAAATCGTTGAAATTTAAAAATGTTATCGATATCGTCGTGAAGGCCGTGAATTATATCCTATCTCGTGGATTAAGTCATCGTCAATTTAAACATTTTTCCGAGATACTGAGACAGAATATATGGCCTTGTTTATTTCTGCGATGTGCGCTGGGTTAGCCGAGGATCAATGCTGAAAAGAGTACTTGCCTTACACACAGTAGTCGCGATATTTATCGAAAATAAACGTGTGGATAGTTCCCATGTTCCAGATCCTGATTGGCTTGCAAATTTGGCAATTATTGTTGATATTGTGACTCATTTAAATAACTTAAATTTTAAACTTCAATGTAAAACTCAGCTCGTAAATGAAACGTATAACCATATTATTGCTTTTGGAAAAAGCTACGGTTGAGGGGACTTCAACTTCGAAATAAAAAAAATTATGCGCATTTTTCATCATTTTAAGGAAGGAAATTCCAAGATTTAGAAGTATTTGTGAATATAATACAGGATTTGAGAAATGAATTTGGACCACGTTTTTTCCTGACTTTCGTCTCCATGTAAATCAGTTTAAATTCTTTGCGCTACCATTTGATGTGGAGGTGAAAAAAGCAACAGAATGTTTTCAAAAGGAATTGATTGATGTGTAGTGTGGCAACATATTGACATATAAATCTCATTGTAAAGATGTTTCATTGATTGGTTTCTATGCAAAATATATTTTTCAAAGTGGGAAATCTACCAACTTAGTTAAACATGCAAATAAGATGGCATCTTTGTTTGGAAGCACTTATCGTTGTGAGCAATTATATTCCAAATTGGCGAAAACTAAGAACAACTTGAGAACAAGATTAATCGATAATCACCTTGATAGTATCTTCCTCTTGGCATCGACAAGCATGAAGCCTAATATTGAGAAGTTTTCAAGGAATAAAAGTCATTAATTGTTTTGCTGCTATGTATTTTAAGGAATTTTTAAGCGAATGATTTCAACGAGGCTTTTAATTGGATAAATATTTGTCGATTACTAAATTCATCTGTGCTTAATAAAAAAATATTTGTAATTGTAGTCAACAGTAGTGTTTAATCATTAGCATATGTAATTTTCCGTAATTATTCTTCATCTGGCCCGCTATCCTCATTAATATTCGACCCAGCACGTGGAGGCAAAGAAGTTGCCTACCCCTGATCTCGATTCATGGTAAGTAGGCAGTTAAATGCTACACGCGATAAGCGCATGAACAATCATATATCTTTCAACTCAGGACTGACTAGGCAGAAGAAAATCACAAAGTACGCTGTCATTTCTTTCTTCTCTCCATTAAGACTTTCAGACCCTATCTGTCGTGTGATTCAACCCAAAGCTGACGGAGAGAAGAATATAGAAAATAATGCTTCTCATTCAGAAACAAGGGGACTGGATGATAAGTTTCCGTTTGTTACATTATTTGCATTCGGAATATTGTCCTTATTTTTGTTGTTATTATGAAAACGTTTCAGCCGTTGCCTCTTCCTGCCTTCATCTGTATCGTGACGACCATGGGCGTACATTCTTCTAATTTTACGTTCCATATCTAGATATACCTCGTGCAAATTGTTTATTTAGTATTATACTGCTATTGCACTACCAGGAATTGAACTCACTATTACTGTTGTGGTATGATCCACCTAATTTGCATAGTGGAGTACCGACCATATAAATATGGTTGGTACCGGGAAGAGAGGGAGGAATCAAGAGATTCAACCAGAGACTCTGCCCGACTGCCACTCAGTCAACACATTCTCCAGGAACGGTCTTACCAGGAATATACAAAAGACAATACAAATATTGTGTACACTTTCTTGTTTCAATACATTTTGTTCTAAGTACATTTTGTGTTGCATTATTATTCCATGCATTAGTCAAGTTTCAACAATTACTATATTACCAAATTCACGAACCAGTACTTTAGTCCATTAGAATAATCCCGTGGATTAAAAGAGGATTCAGTTTGAAAATCTCTGAAAAATACTAGGTTCGGCCAGAACCTGATGGGGGACGGGGGGCGCATCTTAAACATCGTGATAAATATAACCATGATGAGGATAATATTCCAAATGTAAATTATGTAAATAATGTCAAGTTTTCATTTCAGAAATTCAGGAACGGATGAAGATGAGAGAAATAACAGGATATAATAGTGTTAACAAAACATCAGTGAATGCTGGAAAAATATCCGCAGAGACGAAGAAAAGACTTGACACAACTGAAATGTGGTTCTACAGAATGATAATAACCTGGGCTAAACATTTGAGCAAAAGCGAAACTTAGAGAAAACGAACATAAAAAAAATCACTCCTGCTTAACATCAGAAATACACAGTTGAAATAACTAGGACACATAATGAGGTTTTGGCAATTCTAATACTCACAAGCAAGACAGAGGAAAACAACGCATAACCTAACTACCGAGTTTGAGTAGATTTTGGCATTAAATCACCCATAAGATGATATGCCGTTAAACAAGCAAACCAATCAATCACTCTTGATCCAAGTAGAGCCTTATAGACCCAATTCGACCAGTATTTACAAACAAATGCTTATACAATACATAGTTGTCACTCAGTCAATGATTCTATTAAACTCAAATATAACCGACTAAATTTTACTTATCCCTAAACAATGGAAATGGTTTTAGACTCTATATAACCAACCAAAATTTATCCCTCACTGAATGAAGTAAAGCCATCAGACTCAAAAATATACTACCAACGTTTACCTATCACAGAATCGAGTAAATGATACATATTTATTGACTCAAATATAAAAGACCATTATTTGTCTCACACTGGACCAATAAACTGTTTGCAGACTGAAACTGATCAATATATACCTACTACCGAACCGAATAAATACCTATAGACTCAAATAGATATTCACATATTCCAAACGAAGCCAATGTTTATCAATTCAAATTGACTCATATTTACTTAAAGCTGAACCAAATAAATGCTTGCAAAACAAAATCTGCCCCAACGTTTCTCAAAATTTTTAACGATGGGAAACCTTAAGAATAGGGATCCCCCGAATAAAATCATTACATAAAACTATTAATGTCTCTATATTTTTATATTTGTTCACGTGTTAAACAAAATATGCAATGTTTTGTGACGTACTGTGGTCATTACTAACTAAGTATATCTCAAGACTTCAATGTTAAGATAAAAAAAGTATTTAATTACAACCGCAAAAAATGCTTAACTAGAACAAAGAAGTAAGTCATCCAAAGATAATTAACCATTTCGTTGAATATTTTGTTAGTATACGTGGCTGGGCTTAACGTCCATTAATCCTAAATCACAACCCAAATCATCGACGCGCAATAATAATCATTCATTGCAGTCAGTAGCCTGACACCTCTGTCGGAAAACATTCATAAGTTCAGGGTGTCTCACTCGAACCTCGTTATTGTTAGTTACTCATTTTCTTCCTATATGACAATGATACACGAATCGGTCGCGTACAAGTCCTGTCAACTAACTAGTGAAGACGTCTCTTACACTGACGTCAGAGAAACATCGTTAAATACATTCCCTATCCTTATGATAATTGTATAGTAATAAGAGACTGAAGATTTTATTATAATAATCACTCCGTCTTCCAATAATACTCGGTACGTGTATGGTAAAATTATATATATAAAATTAAACAAAGCACATTGCATCATTGTTTCTTGCCGAAGGCCTAGCGATATTTCCCGGAACACTATAGTCCAAGAGAACACTTGCTGAAAAACAGATATAGCATAATACAGAAATAAATTGATATCGACATTATTTTTTATTTGTTTGTTTAATGGAATATCAACATAATGAAGATAATTACTACATGAGGTGATATGTGTGTTTATCCTGTAGATTTGTTGAAGTTAAATTTTGGGGTTCAGTGTAATTTCCTTAAGAAATTTTCGGATATTACGTGGATTAATGTCATGAAAGATTTATTTCATGTTGGTTGATTGATTGGATGATTTTGTTTAGCGGCATACCAACCTCTTTGAGTTATTTAATACCGAGATCTAAATATTTTGAACACTATTTCATACTGAACGATTTATTGTTGGTAATTTGACTATAAATAAATATTGCTAGTAATTTTGTGTATATAAAAATGTGTGCTGGTGTTTTTACTATAAAAATGTAATTTTAATCTTTCATACTGTCATGGGTCCTTACCTATAACTACAGAAATGAACTCTTCGTAACATTTTGTATACTACGCCTCTCTAGAGAGGGTCGAATCAAGCCGAGCTTCTCGGCTTGACGGTCGAACTCTCTGCCTCTGAGCAGAGAGGAACCCTGACGAGGCTCCGAAGGAAGGATAGAGTCTAATTCGGGGAGGTTGACCGACCCGATCCCGTTTATACGGGTTCTGCGGGCATTTTTTTGTCCGAGCCTACGGGCTCGGGAAACCCACGTTAAACTTGGCCTTGTGCCACATGCAACCCTCGTGGGAGGGCGGCTAGATACCGAATCACGCCGGGCTTCTCGACTTGACGGTCGAACTCTCTGCCTCTGAACAGAGAGAAACCCGGACGAGGCTCCGCCGAAAGGCAGAATCTGGTTCGGGGAAGTTGACCAACCCAATTCTGTTTTTACAGTTTCTACGAGCATTTTTTGGCCGAGCCTACGGACTCGGAAAACCCACGTAAAAGTCGGCCTTGTGCCACATCTTTCCCTCGTGGGCGGGGCAAGTAAATATCGAATCGAGTCGAGCCGATAGTAGTTCACTCCAAACTAGACTGGCAGTCATACTAACATCTTCCACATCTTGTATTATTATTTCGTGTAATATACCTTCGTTATTTCTACTCTTGTGTTCGTGTTGTTCTTCCTTGGTCCTAACCTGGACCATAACACATACTCTTTTGCTTCTGTGTGGGGTTCACTGTTTTTACATAACCGGTACACTGACAGTTCCTGGCATCCCGGGTCAGGGTGGATCGTGAACAACAACAATTAAAAGGTGATTACACTCTCCTCGCAACCTCTACTCTCTCGATCAGAGGGCTTGCTGCTGGATGTAGTCTACCACCATAACCAGGGCAATTTTTCGACATAAATAACCGAATAAGGTTGTACTAAATTCAACCCAACCAAAACATATATAGATCCTATTCAATAACAAGATTTCAAGGGGAATATAGCGTGAGTGACGAAGTGTGTTTTCTCATAGGTATTCTCATAGAACGACATTGAAATATTGATTGATGACTGGACAAATTCGATAAACATCACAGTTAGAGAGATCAGAAAATAAAAACGAATATCGATATTTGAAATTCTACTCCCCTGTTATAAGCTTTCTGTAAAGCTTTGTATTTACAGTCCATGTAGGATAAATCTGACCTTTATAGAATTTGTATACAATTACGGAGATTTACTTGGGTTAGTCAGGCAAGAAAGCGAAGCAAGTTGAGAATAACAAAGTCGCGATTATAACAAAAGGTCGACGAGACCCGATTGCCAACGAGTGCTCTGGGGTATGCGCTATTTACGAGTTCAATAATGCTTGGCACAGGTCAAATACAAGGTTATAGGTGTAACACTGCTATCTTCGTTTATTACATAATTCCCTGAATGATTGCTCACATGGGAACAAAAATTGAATAAAACCAACAGGACTTTATATACACGAGAGAGAAAACTAAATTGAAACACACTCAATGTCCAGTCGTTTCAACATATGATAGCCCCAGTACTTAGGACGGGAATGAATTCACACAACGATGATTTCAGGCATGAAGGTTTTCGTAGAACAGTTCTAAATCTTTAGAGAAATGATGCATAGTACGTAAATTCTATCTTTCATGACATTAACAGTTACACTAACCGTATATCAAATTAGTTCAATATATTCAACATATAGGGATTATATTTGATTACTATTTTATTACGGTTTATCCACCCCTTCGTACTATATTTAAAGTCAGAAAATATTTTCAGATTGGAATTTTTTGAGATAATAATGATGAGCGGATGCAAGTTGTACTTATTCAACCAGAACTGGTCTAGAAGTGAATTAAAACCTTTTACTAATGTTGTTTGCGCGTAACAGAATAAAACGAACCCGACTGGAAATGAACCTCGGCTATCCGATTTACAATTTTCATGCCGTTATCCATTACACAAACCCGCATATCCAAGCTGACAGCACCTGTTTACCCAAGGGAAGTATTGTCCAAGGTCGACGTTGCTATTTCTTAGTGCACCAGGTCTTTGTATTCGGCCCTTCAAAAGTGTGAAAACTTCACCACTATAATCAAATCTCATATCTGA
>CAHIKZ030002557.1:405000-470000 GCA_903632075.3 Acanthosepion pharaonis
TCTGAGTAATTGGATCGTGATTAAGATTCAATGCAATAAATTATAACCATGGAATATTAGTGTTTGAACGTTTTATATTATATATATATATATATATATATATATATATATATATATATATATATATATATATATATATATATATATGTATATATATGTGTGTGTGTGTGTGTGTAATTAAAGATATTGATATATATATGTGTGTGTGTATAATATGTATATATATGTGTGTGTATAATGCATATATATGCATAATATGTATAACTATATGAAAAGTATATATATGTATATATGTGTGTACAGTCACACACAAACTGATATAACAATGGTTATAAGCTCATGCGTAATATGTGTGTGTGTGTGTTCCTTTATTTGTGTTAATAGTTGAAAAAGCTTTATATATTTTAAGATAAAATATGTAGATGCATACCTAAATGAATAAATACGGGTATATATATATATATATATATATATATATATATATATATATATATATATATATATATATATATATATATATAATTGGTGTATACGGAATGAATTCCAATAACCAACAATTACTATTCTTAAAAGAGTGCTCAATACAAAAGTAGAGCAGATATAATTATTATTTATAAAAAAAATATAACATAAGTATGCTATAAAATCACTACAAAAATAGCCATTTTGTTTCAACACACTCGGTGTCTTATATGTTTTTTTTATCTTCAACATCATCACTTGATAAGACACCAAGGGTGTTGAAAGAAAATGGCTATTTTTGTAGTGATTTTATAACATACTTATGTTATAATTTTTTATAAATAATAATTATATATATATATATACATATGCTGATGTTTTGATGAAATTTTAAAACACAATTCATAACCTTTTTTTCCATTTTGTCTTGTAATTTCCTCAATACTGTTTTTATATAAAATATATATTGCTATCTCATATCGTACTGTTATATAAAAATATACTATCCACCTCTCTAATATTATTCTGTCCTCTCTATGCTTGTTCTGACTCCGTTAGGCATCGACTCGGCAATAGTTCTGTGATATACATTTGCTTCTCCTATAAAACGTAGCTCTTTTTAATAGTTGCAATTTAAGTGAATATTTGTTCAGAATATACTGTTCTCTGGAATATTATGTATTCCGAAGAACAAGAAATTTTGGAGACTAATTGCCACTATCCTGAAGCGATAAAACGAGTAAATGCAGATAATAATGTTTCTATTTTTCAGGTATATTATTAACACTGTTTTGTTTAAAGAACGAACTTTAATCTCTCAGTGACTTTTTTTACCACGGATATAGATAAGACACAGACATTTAATATACATATGACTTCTTACCTGGGTAGTGTAGCCGTAATAACCTTCAGACACATACAGGTATTAACACGAAATTGATGAAGCATTCATTTTGGAAAATCCTGCATATATTTCTCCAGAAATACATGCAACTGAATCTTGGAAACTTGAAAAGGTGTCGCCTTTCCGAAGTCATGTTTCTTTTGTGTCCACGCATAAGGTGGAATGTGTGGTTCTTGTTGGTCACATAAGCCGATGCATCCAGTGTGCTGTCATGGATTTCTGCAAACAGGTACAGGCTATGCTTTTGTGCAACTTGAGTTGGAGTTGGCAAGCACCACCATGAAAACCGATCAGAAAAGTGTCTTGTCTTCCTACAGATAATTTGCGATCATTTATTTATCTATATTGATAGTGTGGTAACAGGCTACGTAAAACGTATCAGAGAATAGTAAATGTTTAGAGGAATAACGAAAGATTCCTTTCATAAACTGAGTAAAGGAAATAATTTTTTAACCAATTCAATCCAGGAAATGCAACAAAATCCAGTAAGACGCAAAGGATTACTGAGAAAAAAAAAAAAAAACACTGAATGTGGTAAACTAAAATAATTCAAGTAGTATTTCTGCATTTAAATAACTTTATAAACTTAAATAACTTTATAAACAAACCAAATAATTAAGACATTTTCTGCAATATCTAATCCCTCATATGGCAGGTTTCTTGAAAGTTTTTATTTATGTTTCTTCCTCAGGCAAGTAATGGGGGCTGCAGATTGTTAGTGCTCTTAAATAAATCATATAATTATTTCGGATTTTATCCCGTTGGATTGGTGGGTATTAAAAATGTTAAAGTCATTATTATTAGTGGTTCCTCTGTTGACCTCAAACTGAAGTTCCGTATTAATTTTATGTGGCATGTTATCTAGGAAGGGTAAGTTCATGTTAGACTTATATTCATAGATAAAATTTATTGTGGGTTCAATGTTGTTTAGTTTGTTGGCATGATCGTTTAAAACTATGTTTTGCAGATAAACTAATAGATAGTCATCTGTGTATCTAAAATAAAAAGAAATTTGTGATTAAATAATTTTGAACGAAGCACTTTCCAGAAATTCCAAAAATAGATAAACCAAACCGCAAATCAGATAATACCCCATCGGTAAATCAAATGTTTCTCTACAACATTTGTTATCGAAGGTAAAAAAGTACTCATTAGTGATCGGGGGAAAAACCATATATAAATCTACACAGAGATGTTGTAGAGACTAAACAAAACTCAAGTATGGATCTGCCTAAGAATGAAAAGAATGCTATAGACCAGGGGTGGGTAAACATCGGCCCGCGGGCCACACGCGGCCCGCCAAATGAATTCATGTGGCCCGCCAAAAGAATTCATGAGGCCCGCCAAATGTTAGAAAATTTGAAAGAGAAAGTTACCAAGCAACGTCAAATAATTGTTTACAAGCAACTTGACACCCAATTTTAACAAACTGATAAATGACTGCAGTCAGATACATTATTCTCATTGAGTCGTTGAGATGATTCTGTTGCCGAGTTACTTTGTTTTTCAAATAAATCTGTTTTATGTGAAGTTACCACTTCAAAATATCATTAACTTTTTTTCTCTTTAAACTGAATTACCGTATTTGACGGCATATAAGGCTCACTTTTTTTAAAAATAAAAGTATCTTTTAAAATTCTCCTGCGTCTTATATGCCATATGTAAGTTTAAAATTCTCGATGGTCGCCCGAAATTAGCTACCTGGCAACTCCTATTAGCTTAGACTTTAGAGTAACTTAAATATACCTATTGTCATTATTTAAAAGGCTATTATCCAGATTAAAAGTGTTATCATTGATAATATTCATTATATTAATTTCATCATCTTTAATATTACTACTTTGTGTTAATATACTATGTGGCCGAATAAAATTGTGAATTTTGAATGTGGCCCTTGCACTAAAAAGTTTGCCCACCCCTCCATAGACATTACATGCGAGTCTTTTGATTATCTTAAGTAAAATGGGCACAGCAAGGATACTTCTACTCACAGTCAGAAAGAAACAACTTGGATTCCTGGGGCAGCTATTCCGAAGGGAATAACACTCATGACAATATGAAGGCAGGTGAAGTAGGGTGAACCTGCGAGAATACTTGCTGATATGTGAATAATTTAAGAACGTTGAAACCAAGGAAATAGATAATATCGAAAAAAGCTGAAAATCGACAATAGGATTTGTGGCTCTGAGGCAATGAGGCTTGCAAATCAAATTCTATTTAAGACTTCGGGCAGCTTCAAATGACGTCAGTAATTACAAAATTATTTTCTCATTAATCTACGCCGTACTCTTTCGCATATTCTCATTTGTTTTTTACATTATAGTGTCATCCATTAAAGTAGATTTTTCTAGTAATTTCGAACTGGACCCTTTCTTTTTCATCTAAGGGAGTTTTTTTGTTCTCTTTACGCTGATCATAGCTACTGATTTCCCCTCTATTATTTAATATTGCTTTCCCCATTTCTCATGAGTTCAAGTAACCACTAAATTAAACGACCCCATGGAAAAATTTCCGAGTTAATTAATGCGGTGGTTTGCGAATAAAATGGCGGATTTCCCTTCCTCGGCAGGGCAGTTTGTAGTGGACTCAGAAGAATGTTTTTAAAATATCAATAAAATAATTAGAAATTGTATTCTATATATAAAACGTTATATTTACAAATTATAATATAAATTATTCTATATTTAAAATTTTAATATATTCTATATTTAAAATTTAAAAAAAACAACTAAAAGGATTTATAAAATAAAGAATTATTTAGTACTGCTTAGTTATTGCTTTCCCCATTTCTCATGAGTTCAAGTACCCACTAATCTAAAATGACCCCATGAAACAATTGCCTAGTGCATTAATCCGGTGGTTCGCGAATATAGTGACGCATTTCACTTCCTGGGCAGGGTTGTTTGTAGATGACTTAGTGAAAACGGAGCGAGCAATAACTAAACAGTACTAAGTCATGACTCGACGAAAGATCCGTAGACATTCTCAGTGGAAAGAGAACGGTTTTCCTCTTCACCTGAAATAAAATGGTCGGTTTGAAATTACCTGTAGATGACCTGGATCGAACTAAAACCTGATGAAGGGCCGAGTATATAAAGGTTGAAGCAGTGTTGTAATGACAATGAAGATGAAACTTGTGGCCAAGAAAAACAGACAGAAAGACATGGTTTTGTGTTTGGAACCTTGGAAATTGAATTTCTGTGATTAACATTATCTTCAAAGATGAGGCGTTATTAGTATTAATATAATATCGAAGTGAAGGTAAAATCCAATTTTCAGATAAAGTTAATGATGATCAAGCTTAAAGTTATATGGAAAAAAGTAAACAAACCTCACATGTCAAAGGTGGTAAGCCTGGCTTGTATCAATCATTCTTTCCCAAACAAAGCTAATGAAGTTTTATTACCAACGAGACGACCCTAAATTTGATCCAGTCCTGATGAACTTTATTCTACTTTCCTGAGGACACTTAACACGGTCATCTATCGAAACTAGAAGATCACTCAAGTCCATGAATAGAAGTTGTATATACATACCATTACTTAAGATGCTGGAGGAATGTTCGATTCCTTGTAGGGCTTCTGAGACTATTTAAAACCTACTGATATGCTCTGTCCTTACAAACCAGGAATGAAGCATTATTGAAATATCTGATCTAGTGTTCTCTAGTAATCACTTTCCAACATTTATTGAATTCCAAAGTAAGTACGCAGTCATATTCGTAGGAAATATTTTCAACACTGCAATTCTTTTGCCACAGACAAAACCTTGTTAACCTACCGATAATCTATCGTCATTCCTATGGTAAATGTTTACGCCAGTTCAAATATTCTCCGTCATGATGCATCGTAACACGTAAAGGGTGTCAAATGATTGTCATTCCCGTCTAAATATATTAGCAAAGAGATTCTTAAACAGATTCTTCTCAAGAGTGTTCCACAACCGCTACAATCATAACCTCTAGGTCCAACAGATATCTATTTTAAATATCCACAAATTACGCATCTATTCTGCCCTCCCTTTACACCCTTACAAAAAGTCATCCATTAATCCTCTTCCTTGTCTGCTTTTTGGGCTTTATTTTGGGTTAAAAAAAAGAAAGGCGGTCTTCAGAAGATGCACATTGAATAAACGAAGTACACTTCGATGTGGTATAATTCTTAATAAGCTTGTTTCACTTGATTAGTTACGACTGAAAAGTGAGTTTGATCTTCACTGGTTAACCCATATTTATATTTTTAGAGATGCTTAAATTTAAGGTTCTCTTTACTGTGGACAATGAAAAAAGAAAAAAAAAAGAAATATCAAAATCGAAACACCCTTGCGATGCGCCAGGAAGCCTCATCAGTGAAATTTATCCCTGGTGTCATTGAGGCCTTCGTGTCTCTAAAAATATCAACCTCCGGGTGATTATGTAGCATCAGGGTTCGAAAGGTTACGTGTGCATCTAGAGAAACTGCCCAGAATCTGTCTATGTTTTTATAACGAGAAACACTTTCCTTTTTACGTCTTAGAAATCATACCCCAAAAAGATAGTGTAAATTTTTTAAAATCTAGAACTACTAAAGTCAGTAGATGGTGTGCCATTTGAATGACTATGAAGTTGCTATTTTCGCCATGATGATTAGGTCATTGTAAGTATCTCCTGCTTATGTAACTAACGTGCAAGTAGACTTAAAAGCTAGCAAAATAGTTTCATCATGCGCAGGTATTGTTAGTCCAAATTTGATTAACGTGCTTCTCACTATCGACTAACACAATTTGGTCGTGACTTTCTGCCATAAATCTAGTCGTCAGCTCTCTAAAATCTTTCCATACTGAACCTCTGATGTAGTCAATAGCTATAAATAGTTCGGCTTCTTGGAAATATGCCACATGTAGAATATTTGTGATTCAGTACCCATTCATAGAAAAAGCATTACAAGAGAATACTGATAAGGAGAAGAAGACATTCTGTTACTGAAAAGTTAAAGATGATCATGTATGAAGAAAGCTAAATGAGAGAATATATATATATATATATATATATATATATATATATATATATATATAGTTTATGCAAACTTAGGTAATCCCTATGGGTAGACCTGAGGAGGATGATATCCAGAGAGCTCAATGTAAAATTCAGAGCAGATATGTTTGAATAAAAGACAGACCACGTTAAGATTCCATGTAATAAGCTATTTCACCATAACCCCTTTACTTCCAAAAGCTGAAATGAAAAATGAAAAGAAATTCACACGTTTTTTACGAACCTCATCAAGTCTACGTAAAGTTAACGAAGTGAGGGAGTGAGGTGGGTGAGAGGATATGAGTGTGTCATATGTATCATTTTAGTTTCCTATTTTAACCCCAGTGTGTCGGCTAGATGTTGCTCAAATTTAACGCGTCTCGTCTCTAGATATAGATGGCTAGGTGGTGAATGATAAGAACGACATTAAAGGAAGAAGTTACAACAACCACAATAAATTACACGACAGGTTTCATTCAAATTCTTAGACGCTGTCAGTTCGCGTTACTTTAACGTTCATATTTGGGAGGTTAAGGTTTGATAAATATCTAAATGTTAAAACAATCTACGAAGAAATTAATTTGAAATTCGGTGGAGTTTTGGGTATTTTCTATGAAACAATCGATTGGAAAAATCCATAGACAGAACATTGAAAGAGCAATCCATTTTATATTTAATAATTTCATATGCATATATATATATATATATATATATATATATATATGTAAAGTATAGATACTGTTAGTAGTGCGGTCATCTGGGCAACTTGTATGTTGATATTACCTGGGACACCTGTTAGTAAAATTGCCCATTCCTTTTCACCTGAAGCTTAGAGCTTCCATTACTTTTGTTACAATCTTAGTCTCCATTCCCGACATCCTGTTAAACTCGACCTCCAGGTCCTTGTATTTGGACACTTTCTCGATAGTGTTAATGGAGTTGTTTCTCTTAGATGGTACTGCTAAGTCAATAAGCATACACCAACTGAATTTCTTGTATTTATGATAATATCTAAGTTTCTATTCTTGTAAACATTAAAAAGAAAACCTTCATGGAGTATCTATTACCCCAAGTAAAACATGCAAAGAATAAATAAGTGTTATTCAGGTGTTGATTCGTTTTTCGTGGGTCACTCATGGCGTTTGTATGATATTTAAGAAGGAAAAAAAAAGAACATTATCATGATTACATTGTCGTCCACCCATCCATGATCTGATACTGAATATGATCGTTTAATTGTATTTCCGTGCTCCATCAAATTCTATAATATGATTCTATTTGAAAGTGTTCAGTAATGTTAGACGTCATTCGATACAAGACTTAGCTTAATCAAAGAGCCTATCTAGGCATTATTTTAAGAACACCAGCGTATTCAAATGCTTAACTAACCGAAATACGTCTCGAAATATGCAAGCCGTCCATGAGGCGATGGAAAAGAATTCTTCCATCTCTCGGTTTGGAAGTTGGCCTGAAGATGAATTCTTATCCAGGTCTCCAGGAGCTTTTCATCAATCAAGGTGGAAGGTAAAATCCATATATCATTTCAGCATTTCCCTGGTTTATCAACAGCTGCGGTTGTTTGGTCGAGAAATCAATGGAATAAGAAAAACGACATATTGGATAAGCTCCGTTTATGTTCGTTTTAGAAATGAGACAACTGTGACTCGATGGGCACCAAAAATGATTTGGGCATGATTTCAATTTAAAACTGTTACATTGATAGAGATGTCACTGATAGAGCTTTGAAGGAAGCAAAGATACAACTTCGCTATTTGTCAGACAACATGTTAGATTGGTTTTCCTTGATGAACATTTCAATCATGAAAAGGACTGAATGATATTCCAGAATTAATGGAATGGGAGAAAAATAGAAGAAAGTGGGAAATCTTGTTTTACAAGAAAACACGTGCGTAACTTCATCTGCTCTACAAGGATTTATTTGAATTGTTTAGGTGTGCCGATGTAGATGAATAATATATATACTGTGCGATGGGTAAATTGTCGACATTTTCTATTTTTAAATTCGAGCATGCGCGTTGCTTGTTTTTATTTTGTCGACTGCAGAGTATAGTAATGTCACCTTTTGTGAAAAAAAGAGCAAAATGACGCAATTCACTCCGCCAGTTATTTGGAAAGAGCATGTTATCCTGATTGGTATTCGCGCTGGAAGGTCCAATACGAACATTTTAGGGTGTTTGGGTGTCAATCTGAGTAGAGTGCTAAAGATTCGGATAATATATCCAGTCAGTATCCTGGTGTTTAGAGTGATGACCAGTGATAGCGACTTTATGCTTAAATTCATCACCCGACATAGCATTAGTGTCTTGATGGGCTAGTACTGACCTGGGTCAAGGGGTAGCTGCTGGAAGACCATTTGTCTAGCAACAGAATTATACAGGATATCATACAAGTAGGAGAAAACAGTCATGGCTGTCATATAATTTCTGTGACCACATCTTTACATCTGACCATCTAATTTCTCAGAAGGCAAACCTCTTTCATTATTATGCGTATGGGGCAGGGTTAGGGAGAGACCAACAAAACTCCTTGTAACACCAACAAGATTCCTTTTGACACCAAAGATGAACTGAAAGCAATTATTATGGTAACATTCAGCCACTTAAACAAGACTGTTCTGAAGAGTTGCAAGATATTCTGAAGTCGTCTGCTAGCCGTGTTTGAAGCCAATGGCGATTTTATTGAATAAGATAACTCCTTAATATTTCCACATATTTTTGTGTCATTTTGGGAAATATAACTGTAAAAATGAAATGTCAGTATTACGTTAGTTTTTCTGCAATTTATATGATAATTTAACCATCGCAGACACACACAAAAAACTATATATATATATATATATATATATATATGAATGTATGTATATGTGTGTACGTGTGTTTGTGTATGTGTGGAGATAAGGAGTCGAAATTGAAGCACTTTTAAACTACGCGTTTCGGTGATTTATTTTTTGGTTTCATGTTTTACAGACTGATTTAACTCTCTTTGGAAAATGTTTTGGACATTTGAGGACAAGAGGGGCAATAAATGTAAAGAAAGTGATGGAGTTTTTAATTCCACATATTTTTACCTCTTAAACAATATATTTTAGTGGATACTCGTAGACACTGCATTCAATTATTAAACAGTATATTTATTTATTTTGTTGTCTAATGGCCTGAATATTATATTTAAGAAATCTTATAGAAAAATATGGACTCTCTCGTCGGGTTTGAATTTTAAGGGTAACTGTCGTTAGATCTGGCGTGGTTTGTTATCTCGGCAACAGAAGGCGGCAAGCAAGACTGAATAATGCGTTTAAACATGTATTTTTTTCATTGACTCTTGCAGTAGATATATCTTCTCTGTTTTTGTTTGATTTAATTTGTTTTTTTCCGGCATATCAACCTCAATGGGATATTTACTGCCGACAAAATTTTCATTGTTGGTAATATTTTTTCCTTCAGAAATCCATTTCTTGTAATAATTTTTTTCGTTGGTAATATTTTCAAAATATATAGTTGGTAATATTTTTAAAAAATGTATGGCTAGTAATATATATATATATATATATATATATATATATATATATATATATATATATATATATTATCAAAAATTTATTGCTGGTAACAATTTTTACAAATTATTTCTGGTATTAAAACCTATTTTCACACTTTCATAGTGTCGTGAGCCCAGTTTGGGGTTTAACTATTTGCCCTTAGTTGGGACACAAGCAGGTGCTACCACCTGAGATCTGGGAAGACCAGAAATTAAGAGGTGGTTCTTTACTCCTCAAACCTCCTGATCAGGGGCTTTGCTTTTGGATGTAGTTTATCGTCTTAACCAGGACGCTGATGTAGTTTATCGTCATACCCAGAACGGGCTCAGTTTCGTATCCTAATGTAAACAAAGCAATTTTTAAAGAAAGGAATGGATTTTTTTTTATTAACTCGAGAGATTATTATAATTTAAACATTATATTTAGTGGGTACATGTATTTGAGTAGGCATCCCGTTTATTTAATAACCAGAATATTTATTTTAACGGAACAGAGTTTTTTCTTTCAACGAGGTATCTATAAAGAAAAGCAAAATGTTTTTGTTTTGTTTTTTTTTTGGGGGGGGTCTTTTTTGCTATCCTGTGCGCGCTGCAATGATGGAGAAAGCATTACATCGCATCATCGTCAATGAAACACGCTGCAAGAGGCACTCCGTTTTGCGAGGATCGTCCGTTAATCGAGATGCAATCCACCGATGTTCCAAAGGAACGTCATCGAAAGAGAGCCAATAACCCTAGAATTTTCCACTACCACTGGAGTAAAAATAAATCAAGAGAAGAACATTTAACTATTTCTGTTTTTTTTTGCTTCTTTTTTTTTATCTTCGAGTTCCCTGCGTCAGACAGCCGCTCAACAGCGGACCTGATCAAATTACCGGTCGAAAAGGTATCGCAAATAAAATATTTATTTTCGTCTACTTGAGCTACTACTCAAATACGAATATGTGTAAAGGTACTATTCAACTTTTCTTGGACATCGATGCACTATGTAATCGAGCTGTCGAAGCATGGCAGATCGAATTACGATTTCTTTTAGAGGATTCACCACTTCAAATTATGTTGGAGAGTGAATATTTTTATCTAATAAGATTTTTCAAACATTCAGGCCGGTAGACGAAAAAATCATATATATATATATATAATATATATATATATATATATATATATATATATATATATATATATAAATCACAGCCATTAGACTCATTGGAATTTAAATGAAACTCGTTGTTAAATAGCATATCCACTTTGTCTCGGATAATATTATACATCCTACAAACAACGCATTCTCGGGTTAACTTTTTCCGCTGTCATGAAGTAAAAAGATTATCATTATATGAATTGCTATTTCTACTGTTAGTTGGTTCAGACAATTTTTCTAACCCAAACCTATCTACCATTCGTCTATGCTTTGTCTTTCTTCTCTATATTTAAAGATCCTAGATAAAGTCCAAAGAAAAATCTGGTATATAATTTGTCCTGACCTTGTATCTCAACTTCAGTCACTTTCTCACCACCGTAATATAGCTTCCTTCTGGCTTTTCAATGAATATTTTCATGGTAATCATTCTGGCGAGATTTGCTGTTTCCTATATAGACTGTACAATTTTAAATGCAGTACTAGATTGGCAGCAAGGTCTCCTAATATTACAGTTGAAATGGTTAGATGTAAGCGTGAGTTCTATGCTAACAATTTTTCTTTCTCCGACTTCTCACTTGTGGAACATTTTCGGCTTTCCAAGTTTGATCTTCGATAATTCAAATGCAATGTCAATTGTTATGTTCTGCCTTCTTCATTCCCATTGTGTTGCTGTTCTTGTTCTTTAATATTTTTTTTTGTAACGTACGGTAGATACCATTAATTAAGTATATCTCAACACTTTAATGCTAAGATAAAATAGTATTTAATTGAAACCGCAAAAAATACGTAACAAGAACAAAGAAAATTTCAACTAAAGATAATTAACAAATTCAGTGAATACCTTGTTAGTAGCGCGACACGGCTTAATCCAGTAAATCCTGAAGCAAAACCCAAATCATCGGCGCACAATTATTTACACTAATCCGACTGGATAGTTCAACTCGATAGTCACTCAATAATCACCCCAAAATTACTACAGTCAGTACCCTGTCACCGCTATTTATACACATGGCGGAAACATATATTTATAAATCTAGAGTGTCACACTCGAACCTTGACATTGGTATTTAATCATTTTCTTCCTATATGGCATTTTTTCATTTTTCTTATATTCTTTCAAACTCTGTAACTTCTTGCGTTTTAGATGCTTTGTGGCCTTGCTTGGAGGGAAATGATAAAAAAGAAATACTGACTTTACTTTTGTTTCGGAAATTTAAAGAAAATAATTTTTAAAGGGCTACATGATCATTTTAATTATTTTCAGGGTATTATTCAACCATTGCCGAGAGGCACGATTTTATTTTTTTTTAAAGAATACTTTGGAATACCGCCTTGATAAGCAGGATAATCATAGGATATTAGACCTGGTGTCAACATTTCATGCCCGACTAGGAAATAATGCGTTTAAGGCCAGCAGAACTGAGGAACAGTATATCATATTGTTGGATGTTCATTTCTGACACTCAGTTATAGACATCGAGAAAAACTCAGAATAAGGTTTCATTTAACGTGAGTAAGGTACATTTAAAACAATTTAATGCTGCACGAAAGCTGAAAGATAATAATATATTACTTGAAGACCTTGTCTGTTCTTCCCTACATAACTGATCTGGTATCCTCGGTTTTTAAAATTAGTCGGGTTTCGATCCCGGTTTGAGGCAATCGGATGTCTAGTCACACTGATGAGCTGTGATACAGCGAAACAATATGTTACAATATATACACCACAGAAAAATTAATTTCTGTCGAGCGCCGTGGTAATTTCTGTGGAGCGCGAATTTGGAAACAGTGAATACTACTGCAGATAATGCAATGCTCTTCTATGAAATGAGCCCTATCGGTCGCTAGCGTACTTATCCAAAGAATAAATACGCAAAAAATCGACTTCCTCTCTACCAGGAGCTGGTAATTATCCGACTGATGCCAAATAAGTCCATTTTCGATCCCGGCTTGAGCCAATATCTAGTCTCACTGATGAGAATCCCCGAGCTACGACTACTATCCACAAGCCGCTCACTACAGAGCATTAGAGAAGCCGGTTCAAGCAAGGATACACAGAGAGAAATAATCTGGAGTGAGCGGCTTGAGAATAATAGTCGTAGCTCGGGGAGTCACAATCCTATGGGTAAAAGAGAAGCTCGGAGAAGTTCCACCATCGAATTTGTGATGGAGCGGCGCTATATCGAATCTAATTCGTTACCGAGAACCTTTGGTACAGTTGGTATGGCGTTTGCCTCCTATCCTAACTGTCCGGGTTTCAATTCTCGGTAGTGGATGCGCAGTGTTGATGAGTCCCAAATATAGGACGAAACGACCGTCCAGTGCTTTCTGCATTCTGTTTACGTTTCTTCTAGACTCGATGAATTACTTAATTATGATTATTTCAAATCCTCATAATTATTTCTCTATGTATATCCTTGCTTGAGCCGGCTTCTCTAATGCTCTGGAGTGAGCGGCTTGAGAATAGTAGTCGTAGCTGGGGGAGGGGGGCACAATCCTATGGGTAAAAGAGGAACTCGGTGAAGTTCCACCACCGAATTTATGATAGAGCGGCACTGTATCGAGTCTAATATATATATATATATATATATATGATTATGGTTCGGTTTTCAAAACAACTTTGTTTCTAGTTTGGTGTTTATTATCATATACCCCCGACAAAGGCGATAATGCTACTAAGGGACTCGCGAGAACACTTTTGTGGGGATAAAATGCAATAAAGAAAAACAAACAAAAAAAGAAACAGGATTCAGAAAGAAAGAAGATGGTGATTAACTTACCATATAGAGTTCTGAAGATTTTAGATATAATGAAAGGAAAGAAACCGGAAGTGAGAAGAGGGAGGAAAAAATAGCCTACAACTTCCGGTTACATCTATTTCAACAGTAAAACTTTGAGACCTAGTTACACTTTACTTACTTAATTGGTACGTTGAAATTCACTGGATCGAAACACCAAACCGGAAACCTGATTAGAACAATTACCATAAAAATATTTGTAAAAAGTACAGAGGGAAGTCACGTCCCAAATGTGGGAATGTAATCGAAGTCGAAATGCCAGATCATGCCCGATAACATTACATAACGATTTTTTCGAGAATCCCGATATCGATAGCCGGAGCACAAGACCAGATCTGGCAGCAATAATCACCGTTTTGAATTAGTCCACAGGATTCCCTGGAAACTAAGAGCAAGTAGGAAAAATACATTCCGTATATTTCAGAATAGATTTTTAAAAATTCTATACAAGGAAGTTATCCCCAGAAAACTCGAAAATCTGCAAGGATATCATCTTAGCGACATAAGAAACATGGAAGATACTATGCTAAAGGCAGACTTAGGAGCGAAACTCATAGAGTAAATAAACAGAGAAGAAAGTGTTTACCATATGAAGATTTAATGTATAGTCATCAGCAAGAGAAGTAGACAATGCTGTGATATTCGAATTGAAAACATCCGAATCAAGAAGGTAGAGATATTTACCTATCTCGGATGTCTGGTAATAGAAAAAATAAAACGTGGCCTAGAAATCCATAAGCGCATCTGAAAAGTTAAAAACCTTCTAGAAATATTAGAGATCTTAAGAAAAAGCAATAGTTCGTTAAATGCAAATAAATGAGTTCTGAAATACTATGTAATAACTACACCTTTGTATAACCAAGAATGAACGGACATTTTCTTCCAGGTTAAAAATTGTCTCGACGGGACAGAGATGTAGATCTACAGACGAATATGGAAAATAGCATTGTCTGAACATGCGAAGAAAGAAAATGTTCTAAACAAAATGGAAAACTGAAAGACTTCAAACGGAAAGACAGCTTAGAGAATTTAATACACTGTTGTGTAGGAATCTACCACCCCTCTTGAAGATGAACTCGTCTACAAACAAGGACGTTAACTAGTGACATGTCAAAAGACAGAGTGTAGAAGAAGTTCTGAGCTGAGTTAGTTATAGACTACTCAGGCGATATCTGTACCAACTTACCAACCGAATAAACCCCATTTTATTGTTACATGTTATTTGGCGTTTGTCTTTATTAACCCCAAATTAACATCATAACATACACACATGACATGTTGAGTAAAAAAAAGTAATTAACGGAAACGGCGATAAATTTAACAAATCTGTTTGAGTGAAAGTGTAGCAGCGTAGAAACAAGAAAGGATTATACTATGTCCAATATTGTTTCAAATTGAAAAGAACAGAACGTTGTAGAGTGGCATGATCGCCAGCATGCTTAAACTATACAGCACATTAATGATCATGATGATAATGATTTTCTTCGACTATTAAAACTGTTAATGGCCGGCAACAATTTCCTACCGACTCGACTCGCGTTACGCTTTTGGGAATGAAGGAGCTATTTCTTTTTTAAAATTGAAATGACTGATTTAGAAGTCGATGGGAGTGTTTGAAGGCAGCTAAGATGCATACAGAAAAAAATATTAGATTGGATAAACGCTTCAATCATCAAGATAATTATCTAATATTCCAGAATTATTGGAAATAAAGAAACATAGAAAAGATAAGAGAGAGAGAGAGAGAGAGAGAGAGAGAGAGAGACGAATTGTTTCAAGTAAATTGCATGAGTAACTTCGTCATCTGCTCTAAAATGATATTCTCTGAACTGTTCAGGTATATATATATATATATATATATATATATATATATATATATATATATAAGTTATGAAGAATTTGGTAAACCGAATTGGTAAATCCAAGGAGGATGAAATCCTGAGAGCTCAAAAAGGATTTTGGTGAAATAAATTATTATAATGGTACCTTAAAGTGCCTGTTGTTCATTATATATATATATATATATATATATATATATATATATATATATATATATATATATATATACCAGATATATATGAGTTTCTGTTTGAAAAGTAACGGGAGTGTGGTGTGCAGTATGACCTATGGACATCGTCCACGGTGTATTCATGCAACTGGGCCAGACGATTAATCAGCAAGTCAAAGAAACATCCAGCTGCAGTGTTCCAGAACAGAAAAGAGTTGTCGTATGAAAAATTGTGGCTGCTTCAGAACAATAATGAATATGCTGAAAACGTCATGTGCATCAAGCAGTTCCTAGTCGAGAAGAATATCGCCTTACCGGAACAACATCCCTATTCGGCCGATCTTGCTAACTATAACTTTTTTCATTTTCCCAAGCTTCAGGTGATTATCAAGGGTACCTTTTTTGAAGCTTTGTAGGCCATCAATAGGACCGTAACGAAGGATCTGTTGCGCATCCAAGAAGACTTCTTCCAGCAGTCCATAGAATCATGTGAGAGAAAGATGGAAAAGGGCATTAGACACGAAGAGAATTACTTTGAAACGGAAACAATCTAGTTTTTTTTTTTGAATTTTTACACCAGCAACGTTACTTCAGACAGACAGACATATATATATATATATATATATATATATATATATATATATATATATATATATATATATATATATAAAAATGAAGTAATGAAAATCTTGGTAATCCGTATGGATAATCTCAAGGAGGATGAAATCCAGAGATCTCAATGTTAAATCATAGCGATTAATTCAATGAAAACAGAAAAATTTAAGGGTCCATTGGTTATAATTTATTTGCCCAAGGAATTGTTTCCCTGGCTCATCAGACCACACTTCCAAAGGTGAAAAAGTTAATTTAAATTTACATATATTTTTTATATACTTTTGTGGGTTATTATTAAGTTCATGAAAAGTGATATAAAGAGTAGGGAGAGATGATGACAGACATGTTCCAAGTTAGAAGGAAAGGGAGACAGAGGAATGATCTGAAATTTATTTTTATTACAATATATAAAATTGATGAAGGAGGGTAAGAACCAGACACTGGAATTAGAGTTTTAATTTTATTTCCTAGATTAATTTGATGAAAAATTAAAACGCTTAAATTACTATCCAACGAAAACGGAAAAATATATAAATCTGAGTTTTACCAAATTAGCTGCCATTTGCCCACATGCATTATTTATCTTAATTTCCCTTTTCAAAATCTCTATTTCCCTCTCTTTCTTTAAAACACTAATTCTACCCCTTATTTTTTACATCTTTACTTCTCTTTTTTCACTCTATATCGTTTCATTTGAGATGACCTATTAAATAGGCCAATGTCTCGTATTGTAATAAAAATGCATTTAAAATCATTCCTATCATTCTGTATATATATATATATATATATATATATAGTTGTATATTTAGGCAGAAATCCTTCATTTATGCATGTTTCATTAAAAACGACAGACAAGGTACTACGGTTAAGCTTTTTATTCAATTTTTCTTGCGTTCTAACAAGAGATTTCTTTTCTGGACAAAGTGGGTGTAAGAACTGTCCGAATGTTTTGTATTTCCGAGCGCTTTCGGCTATACCTTTAGCCATTATCAAGGATGATTCGATTTTTCTGCTTAATTGAGTGTGTGCGTTCTGTGTATGTCTTAGTGTGTGGTAGGGATGTTTTTAATTTCCGAATACAGTTAGCACATTATGGCCTTGTTCTACGAATGTTAAGAGTTGGCTTTTCTTTTTATTATTAAAGCTTCCATTATTTTTAGTCTTTTTTTGCAGGTGGATGCAGTTAATATATTTGTGTTTTCTACTAGTATGTTTCTAATGCAGTCTGGTAAATTTGTGTGTGTGTTTAAATGGGTTCTAATTGAAGTTATCATCAGATATGTGTAATGTAAGACGTCTGGATAAGCATGTGGTTGTGTAACCGATGTAATTATTTATGAGTCAGGGGCATTTGTTCTTGATCAAACCGGACTCAGGGTCATTTGAACTCATAGGTAATGTTCGTTCTTTGTAATTTTGATTTAGCTGGCGTTTTGTTATTTTTGAGGATGAGGGTGGCTGTCTTAAATTTATTATAATAGATAATAAATTTTATTTTTTTTATTCGGATCAATTGGAGTAGTACATTTCTTTATAATATGCCTTAGAGAAGATTCATCTTGTTTGTAATTAATATGCATTTGGTTTTGTAATAAATGTGTATGTGATATATATATATATATATATATATATATATATATATATATATATATATATATATATATATATATATAACAACAATTTCTTCAAACCAACAATCCTATTACTATGAACGTAATATTTCGTGTATAAACATGTTTCAGCTGAATTCGTTTTCAAATTAAATGCCTAACATAATGAACAATATAAAATATTATTAAAGAAAAGTCTGCTATAATAAATTATAAGTGAACCAGTTCTTTTTCAGGAATCGAGTAGCTATCAATCCGTTTTCATTGATCTGAACTGAAAAGTAATTTCTCTAGATGAACGTGGATTGATTTTAGAACGCGCAATCATTTTAAACACCAGCGTCACATATGTGCATTGATTTTGTTTATGCCTTCGGGTGTGTGTACGTTTATCAGTGGTAGATTGAACTGCAATTCATTATCACCTAGTGACCTTTACCAGGAAGCAAAATCGTAATTAAATTCTTTGTAAAGAACAAAATAAAAGGAAACTTGAATCTAGTGAAAAGATGTTAAACGAAATCACCAAATTTTAATTTTTCTCAAATGTTTAAACGCTTCTGAGAATCACTTTCTTCCAGTAATACAAACACAGTCTAGTTTATTTTCTATTTTCTTTTTCTCGTTATAATTAATTTGCTTGTTACGGCGGATTATCGTTTCTCTGATAAACCAATCATTAACCGTGTAATATTTAAATTATTATTAACACTAAATTAGCTGTTTTCGTTCCTAATTTAACTTACTCAAGCGAAGGCCTTTTGCAAGAAATGAAGTCAAGATCTATCTTCTTAAAACCTGGGACATATTAAATTTTAGATCGTTAAAACATTGTGAGTATATTTTATTTCAGAAGCAAATATGTGAGCTTTTTTATGCGAATATTGCTGTATTGCCGCAAGTCGCAAGGAATGTACACTGTCTCATAATTTACTTACAATTGGAAGATGATTATTTTTCAAACGGACAACCAGGAAAATAATACCATTCTCTTTTTACTAAAACACATCCTTAAATGGTGAAAAGTATTGTTCTAAATCCATTTGGTTATAAATCTTCTTTTTTTTTTTTAAAAGTTTAATTCGGGCACGAATTATATAATGACCCTCGACTTATTAAGCAATATGATGATCATCGACAAATCTGATTAATATATTTCACCTGCGAACGGCATTAGTTCTCGAAACCTTAAAGGGATTTATAATGCTTATTGCAGACATGGCAGACTAAATTATTTTGTAAAGAGCCTGGCCTGTTTTTAAAATTATGTCCATATTTCTCAAGGGTTTTCATGTGACGGGTGTGTCCGCAGCGGTTTCTGCAATCTTTCTGACACTATCTGCGTAATATTGATCGTAATTTGTCAAAGGTCTAACAATATGGTTCGTCTTATGCTTAAATATACCTGCAATAGGTAAACATGCATCACGTATAAATTACAGCATTGAGGGATCTATGATACGTCGTTTATTAGCTACATGCTTGAAATCTGTGCAAATCATGGCTCGTTCTTCATTGATTTTTTTCTATATTGATGTTACTCTATACAATGCCCAAGAGCCGCTTGATGTAGAGGGATACAGACGAAGGATAAGAGTTTATGGGTCTATGTGGAGAAGTTAACAGTTAAACTTAGAATTGAACTGATTAAGTTTGTAGCGATCAGGGAAACATTCACTTCGGAATTTGTTACGGAAAGTTTACGCCTTTATTTAATATCGATTAAAAATAGCAGTTTTCCACTCCTGAACTTCCATATAGCAGGCTGCAAGTGACTCTGTTAAACAAACATTGAAGAGCTTCCTAGGTTTATGCTGGGGTTGAGAGCCGAAGAGAAACTTGGATTTTCTGCTGTTGTCAAGGGGAATATCATGGCCTGTCTAGTACAGCATTTAGGAGGCAATGTGAGATAGATGCTGATTGAATTGGTCCTTTCGATGATCACTTCAGCTGGAGAGAGGATTATCTGTTATGTTCCAAGAGATGAACATCAACAGCATTGGTAGAATTCGCCAGAATTTCCAAATGTCTGCGTTATACAGCCGAAGTCACATTAGAGTATAGCAGACACGTCAGCACACAACTCATGTGCACTGACATCATTGTGCACTCTGAAATCTGAATAGATATTTTACAGCTGCAAATGCATCATTTAAAATATGACCACGAACAGGAACTTCATCATCTATGTGTTTATAGTGCTGTGAGGTGATTGTCCAGCATTCACTGCCATATGGGAGAAAATATAATGAATAACATTGAGAAGGTTCTATTTCGCCTTTCTTATACGGCTAACTTATATATATATAAATATATATATATATAAGTTAGCCGTATATATATATATATATATATATATATATATATATATGTGTGTGTGTGTGTGTGTGTGTATGTAAATATTGTTTATACCTTATTTCTATAGATGCAAATAATTAAGTAAATGCTCTGTTTGTAATAAACAGTATTAACAACATATCCCGGCCTGAATGTCCGAGAAATCAGATAGAAAATATGTTCAGATATGAGCGTTATAGAGGAATCATGGGAAATATGTAGTTTGGAAACAGTAATTTAATGTTTTAAAGACACACTTCTCAGCAGGTGAATGGTATAGCAGATCAGTTTATATGGCGGTTCTGTGTAGAGTACAAGTTCCATTCCTGTCGGAAGACACATATTTTCTATGATTTTTCGCATATACTAAGGCTGGTAAACTTTGTTAATACTTTTTATTATAAACAGCGCGTTCACTATAAAAATGACATATAAACAGAAAATATGATAATGTAATTGTACTTACTACATTTCACTTTCTTTTTTATTTTCATACACACACACACACACACACACACATATATATATATATATATATATATATGCGTTTTATGTAATATATCGAGAGTTTGTATCGATGATATATAAACACATATATATATATATATATATATATATATATACACAAAATAAATACACACATATATTATTTCATGATTTATATAACATACACGCCTATATTACTTAGTGTTTTATATTATATATTGAATATTCCTTGTTTTTAAAACTATTTATAAATTTTTACCTCCAAACATTTGTTTATATATATATATATATATATATATATATATATATATATATATATATATATATATATATATATAGATAACTAACTAGACTGTTTTTGAAAAACCTCGAATTTTTGATTTGCTAATCAAATCAATCTCGAGGGAAAAAAAAGGTTTTAAAAAAGAAAGAGCTACAAACATGGACAGATGCAGGTCTGAAGCCCAAAGAAAAACCCCGATACGAGTAACAACTAACTAACAAAAAGAGCTCAATACAACCGTAGAGCAGACCTAGATACACCTAGTGAGCCAGACAAACCTACCTAGGTTTTTAAATGGATCGTCAGGGAAAGTTTGGCCAAACTTTCCTGACGATCCGTTTAGGTGAAACTAAAGGTAGGTTTGTCTGGCTCACTAGGTGTATGTATCTATATATATATATATATTATGAAATATATTAATTCTGACAATGATTTTAATATATTTTCTGTTAACACGTTATTTTTATAGGTATAATTTATTTGAGTATTTATTATAGTAAATTCTCTATTTTTCATTAAACAGTATTAATTATATTTACCTGCCTGAATACCAGAAATATCGTAGAAAATACGTGTTCCTCCGAGAGGAATCGAACCTTAACCCTAAATGCAACGGTCATTTGATCTGACGTGCTCTTAACCATTCATCCGCAAAGATACGTCTGGTTTGAAAATTGCGAATTACTGTGTAAACATGCACCTCGGCCAAATTTTCTCGATTCATCATATCTGCTATCGAAACGCATCTTAACGTAAATAATGACAATGGCAATTAGTTTAATATATTTTCTGTTTAATACGTCATTTATATATATATTTATGTATATATATATATATATATATATATATATATATATATATATATATATATATATATAAGTAAATGTTCCGTTTTTTCATTGAAAACTATTAATTATATTTGTCGGACATAATAATCATGAACTCATAAAATGTTGTCAATGTTTATCTTGCACACACAAATATATATATATATATATATATGTACACACAAACACACATATATATTAGTGTGTGTTTTATATAACATAGAGAGAGCTTATACACAAAATATATACTTTTATATACACACATACGCAAACACACACACACACATATATACATATATATATATATATATGTTTGCGTATAAGTGTATTTTATATAATATATAGATATATTATATTATTATGTCTGTGCGCCCACGCACTCGCGTGTATGTTTGAACGTGTTACTATTCATCGTCAGCGATGGTTGGTGACAGTGACCTTGTTCAAAGTACTGCTCTTCGCAGATTATGCCATCTCCCCCAGAAAACTTAACTGAGATTTGCTCAGCATAATTACATTTTAAATCACATCTGGTCTGACGAGCAAGCAGACGAGTATGATAGGCAACTCTGAGCATTTATATATATATATATATATATATTTTTTTTTTTTTTTTTTCATGTATATATATGTGTGTGTGTATGAATGTCTGTACAACATGTTCTGAAATTTTTCTTTCCAGACTGTGATGAAATGTACACTCTTGGACTGATATATTTTCAGCTCCCAATATTTATTAATTTATTTATTTAGTTATCTATCCCTATTTCTCTCTCTCTCTCTCTCTCTCTCTCTATATATATATATATATATATATATATATATATATATATATATATATATATATATATTGAATAAAAAACAAACCAGGTTAAGATTCCATGTAATAAGCTATTTCACCATAACCCCTTTAACAGGTTTCTGGATCATCAGATTTTACTTCCAATTTGCATAAACTATATATATATATATATATATATATATATATATATATATATATATATAAATATATATATTAAGATCTGCATTAATATATATGCACCCCATTATTGTTGATCTTAGCTTGGTTTCTTTCATTATATTAATAAGAATGAAAAACATTATATCTACATTTTTAAATGCCATTTTATTTTAAATATTAAAAACAATTTCCGGAATATAGCTTTAGCATTATATAAGCTGATTAAATTTTATCGCTTAATTACCCAGCGTACATTAGCTTCTTCCCAGTTTTCAACCATTGTTTCTCACGTCATGTTCCTACTTGCTTGGTGAGTTCTTTGTAACTATATTTTGTTGTCTCATTCACTGCGATGTTTCCCTTTTTGTTAAGAGATTTTCAATCTGAACAATTCCATTATCTGTTACTTGCACAGCCCTGTTTCTTCCGAATTAGCCCAAACTTTAAGAAACAACTGCGAGTTTATTCGAATCCGTTCGCTCTGAACTGAAAGCATGACATGACTTGTTTCGATGTTCATATAATAAATCTCGATTTTACTTTTTTTTTTCTTCTACTAACTCTAAAGTTATAAAATAAAACACCAGTAACGAAAATATAAAACCATAAACTCAATTTTAATGCTCTTTTATTAGAAATTAGTTTTAACATTATCCTCAAAGAACAAAGAAAAGGAAACCAGAACAAAAATAAGTCAAACTAGAAAAGTGCCTTTTAGACATTACAGTTTCTTGGTGCAATATTTAAATATTTTCTCTCCATTTAAAAGCGACAACAATGATAGCAAAACGAAACGAAATGACATGACATTATTTGAATGCATTCTGCATATTATAGGAAGAGGTTGACAAGATCTTTACTCAAACTAATTACAAAAATCGCTATGTCTCTAACTAAACATAATGATTTATTTATTTTAAAGGTTTCAGCACGCCATTCCACCCCCCTCGGACGAATTCGTATTCAATTAGCAATAAGGAACATTTAGTTCCAGGAACTGATACTTTGTGGAACAGTCTCCTAATGGATGCCTTTCCGATCGCAACAACCTTTTTTCGTTACCTTTCCTACATAAATGCATAAGTTGTTACTCTTACATAATCCGGCTACGTTCAAACAACAACCTTATTCAATAAGACGCCACGTATAGTGGCTCTTGGGACTTGTGTTGGGTGAAAATTTGTAGAAAAATATATAAAGAAAGACTTAAAACAATGAGCTAAAGTTATAACATTAGGCGCATACATGAATTAGTAATCACTTGAGAATTCTTCTTGTTAGGGTTCTGAATACTGTCTCATATTCTCAATTCTGTCAAATAATTTCGAGAATTAAGCTCGGTCAAATCGCAAAATGTAATTGACGTTTTTGCAAAAGAAAGAAAGATGAAGAAGAAGTCATGTAATAAGTATGTCGCCAATGTTAACGATTTTTGAAAATAAAATAATTTCAATTCAAGCAAGCAAGCCGATAAATCTCCAAAGACACACAGGTTTACTGAGCGCTAAAGAATATGAGAAAAAATCACTATTAAGGAGATAGAATAATACAAGAACAGGCAAAGACAAACGATAAAGTTTGATATTTGTATTTACATTTATGAAGATCAAATTTGATTGATGAAGCCGGAAGAGAGTTCCACAAACGAGAAGTTCGACGGAGGTAACTGTGCATAATATATATCTATATTTATAATCTCTCTATATATCATATAAACACTCAAAAACATAAACATATATAAGGAAATGAACTTAGCCCGACAATTATTTTAAAGATATTTTTATGTTTATACATTCTTTTTATAGATATAATTATTTAAGTAAATGCACTGTTTGTAATAAACAGTATTACACAACATTTACCGGCCTGAATGTCCGAGAAAATTTTCGCAGAAAATATTCGCTTTCCGACAGGATTCGAACCTGTATCCTATACGCAACTGTCATTTAGCTTGACGTGTCTTAACCGATTTGGCTACAGAGAAGTGTTCGGTTAGCAAGGTCGAATTTACTGTATTTGAACTTCAGTCTTCCTTGAATGTCACAAGTATATTCATATCTGTACAAAGCGCATCCAAATGTAAACAAATGGCGTCACAATTGATGAAATGGTCAACGTCTGACAATTATTTTTAAGACATTTTTCTGTTTAAAAATTCTTTTTATAGATACAAATATTTCAGTAAATGCCCTATTTATAATAAACAGAATTAAACAACATTTACAGGCCTGAATGTCCGAGAAATTTTCACAGAAAATATTCCTCCACCGACATATATGAATGTACGTGAGAGATGCATGGAAGATTGAAGTTTAAAGACATTAAATTCGATGTTGCTAAGCGAATACTCATCTGTAGCCAAATCAATTCGGGCACGTCAAGGTAAATGACGGTTCCGGATAGAATACAGTTTCGAATCCTATCGGAGGACGAATATTTTATTTGAAAATTTCCCGGATATTCAGACTGGCTTGTTTATTATAAACAGAACATTTACTTTTTATTTTTATTTTATATATATATATATATATATATATATATATATATATATATATATATATATATATATATATATATATTGTGTGTGCATATATGGGTGTTTACATATATATAAACAGAGGATGTCTGTTTGCCCGTCTCTGTGTGTGTGATACATTTTCACTCGATTTTGACGAAACTCGGCATCTACATTGTACAGTGTAAGAGATACATTTTGTCACATTTGTAAACAAAATTTATTCTCGGTTTTAAAATCGTCCAAAAATAAATTATATGATTCTGAAACTTTATTTGATTAGAATTAGCAAATTTAAAGTACAATTCATCAGTTTTGAAACAAATATTATTTATAGCCTAAAATGTTGTATACAAGCATTTCTTCATCACGAGGTCTTGTTTTTCTGACGTCTGGATAGATTTATCGACAGAATAACGTGCTGGAAATGTTATGCATTGTAACGCAGAATTAATGATAGCAGAAGATAAATTATATATAATTGATTTTTTTTTCGTAAAGGGGGATAACCTTTAAACCTGTGATCTTTTAAAGATAATATCATGTACGAAATCACATACATAGAAAAATGAGGACGTTTAAACACAAAAAAAAACGAAATTATTTAAAAAAATATTCGGTGTCGTCGGATTTTAATAAGCTTTACAACACATGATTAGTAAATATAGTTTTACTTCTTAGCAATATTGTCTAAGATTTACACCATTAAAACTGAATTTTAAAAGATTTTAAATCTTTATATATTATTTAATTTGAATTTTAAAATAATTATATCAAATCTTGTAAAAATTCTTTTCTTTTTCTTTACTCATTATTGTCTTTGATATATATTCTTCGTAAAAGCGGTTAAAAAGCTTCTCTAATTAAATAATATCTTAGTTCTATTGCGTTTTTTTTATTTTTCGATTCAGAATAGATTTTTACTAAAACGGGTCAGATTTGGCAAACAAATGCTGTGATTTCAACTCTTCAAAGAATTCTGCTTTTAACTAATATAATCAGTAAAAGTTATTACGCTGAATTTCTCAAGTTTTCATGAATTTAAGTACGGGGGTGAAACACACGTAAAATAAAAAATATATATTTTTACCAAAATTTTCCAATATTTTAAAAAAAAATAATTTAATTCATTTGTGAATAAGTCACGAATTAAAATCCGACAGTTATTTGATTTTTGCAAGAATTTCCAAACTAATGTGTCTGTCACCACATAAAAGAGACTAAAATTTGCTATACTAAAAGTTAGTACAACCACTGCCGCAAGAAAACAAGTATTTTAATCAATATTTCGAATGTTCTAAAAAGGAGTAAAAATATATTTAAATATTAAAAAAAAAAATACATGATCTTTCTTCTTAATAATAAGATAAAAATTTTGTCGATAAAACTATGTTTTCATTACGTGTGGAGTATGTTTTCATCAAGGTATGCTGATTTTTAGCGTTTTTTAGCGTTGGAGGTTCCTAATTTTATAATTGTAAAATTGTTTTATTGACTTGATCATGCGTTTCACCACATCAGAATCATACTTATCATAAAACCCAGGTTGTGTGTGTGTGTGTGTGTGTTCGTTTATATATTGGATCGGATTTCCCATATTTTTCAACCGATTTCAACAAAACTTCAAAGGATTACGTAAAATTACCTTGGGGTGGTTCTGACAGCGACCAAAATTGGAAAAACACAATTGTTTTTACATGAAATCAATTTGAAAACACGATTAAGAGGAATCGCTGTCGCGAGAATGAAAGGAGGACAACTCATATCGAGTTATACTTATAAAACCCTGGTTGTTTGTGCGTGTGTGTGTGTGTGTGTGTGTGTGCGTGTGCGTTTATATATGGGATCGGATTTCCTACATTTTTCAACCGATTTCAACAAAACTTCACTTTTTTTGGCAGGTAGTGTTTCTTATTGTCTTGCACACTTTTTTCTTTATTTTTACATTCAGAATGCTTTAAAAATTCCATTTACAAGACAATTGTTTATAATAAAATTCTATTCAATCGGTAGACTCATAACGATTGAAAATAATGTTTTTGTTTGAGTTTGACCAATTCGTAAAAAAAAAAAAATAATAATTAAGACATGTGTGACGTCGTCCCCCCTTGGTCGCAGCGTCGACTGTGTCGTTCGATCCCGTTCGCGGCGCCGGCTGTTCGCTCCTCGCTGCTCCAAGTGTGACGTTCTAACCCTTTGGTTAGATGAATACCAGCCTCGTCGTTCCCAACCCGCTTCCAACGCCTGGTTACCAGGGTAACTGCACTGATCTCCGTTCTGCCTACCCACGTTGTGATTAGATCTTAGACAGACGGGATCAAACAGGGATTGGGCCGTATGCAAGCTGAGTCCAACGGGGGTGATAACACACAAGAAAAATAAAAACTCACAAGGTCAAAAATGTTGAAGGAAAAGGTAACAACTTTTTATATCTAACTGCTTGGTACACAAGATTATTCCTACCTCCCGACCCGTTCTGTAGCCTGTGGCATCACGCTTCTACCAGGCAATTTTAAGGATTTGAGTTGCTTGCTCTCTAGAAATTTGCATTTCGGGGTGTGGTTTGTTTTCAACACTGGGCGCTGATCTCTAGCTGTCGTTCATGGCTGATCTCTCTCGCCGTCCGTGGCTGCAACTAAAAAACTCTTCTCTTCAGAGTCTGAATTATGTTCACTCATCTCCGCCGTCAGTGCGCGAATTAACTTCTTCTCTTCAGAGTCTGAATTATGTTCACTCATCTCCGCCGTCAGTGCGCGAATTAACTTCTTCTCTTCAGAGTCTGAATTACTGTTCACTCATCTCCGCCGTCAGTGCGCGAATTAGCTTCTTCTCTTCGGCTTCGGTTGGACGAGCTTATTCCCTTCGGCTTGGGTTGGACGAATTTCTTCACTTCGGCTTGGTTTGATTCCAACTTTTCCACTTAGGCCAAACGGACTGCTTCACTTCGGCTTCTCTTGCCCGGAAGGGGGCGAATGAACCGGGCCCGCCGCCCGTGGTCAAACTCCCTCGCCGTCCGCGGCACAACTCTCTCTCGTCGTCCGCGCTGCAACTGATTTCTGTCGGTTGGGGTCTCGCTTTTATTGAGGCAGTCAAAAACTGGGGTGGGTCTGTCGGCGCCAGGGTTTTCTTGATAATTCTAAATACGTATTATTTCTGATTAGGGATTTTCCATTTTCGGTAACTTACTTTCACTCCTACTTCCTTATTTTGTCTCTGAGGGCGTATACCCGCTTCCCCGCTCCTTCGTAAGTCAGGTGACCGCTCTCGACCAATGGGGTCCTGGTCGGGCATCTTTCCTCTTCCTTCATGTATCATGTGACCGCTCTCGGCCAATGGGGTCCTGGTCTGGTGTCTTTCCTCCTCCTTCATGTATCATGTGACCGCCTTCGGCCAATGAAGCTCTGGTCGGTATCTTTCCTCCTTCCTTCGTGACGTCTTTAATCGGGCGTGGACAATCCGTGGCTTTGTTCTGGGGGAAGAAACACCTTGCTTAAAGAAACAAAAATTTAAATTGTCCTTTTCGTACGTGACCGAAATGACGATCCCGGTTTCTTTTACACGTGGTATTTGTCAAACAGTTTATCGCTAATTGGATACGATCTAAGAAAGGGATTTCCCAGACTGGGTGGCGTTAACGTGAACTAATAAAAATATTTCACTTTTTTTTTCTTTCGCTCGGAGCTTGATAACAGAAATCTTAATTATCTCAAAAAAAAAAAACATTTTCTAATCATCATCTTGTGTGGCTTTATTTTCAATTCTGGAATTGTCTGGGTTCTCGCATTAATGGATTGCCTGTATATCCTTAGATAAACTTCCCACTTGTTACCTATCATATTTTTTCCATTTGCTCTAAACTTTATTTCTTCAACCAAATTGATAACAAACTTCCACTTTTCGTGGACACGGAAGTAGGTCAGGTGCTTGACCGACATCTGTTATGTATCAATCGCGCGTGTGTTTATTCGCTTATGACTTTTTTCTCTCTTTTTCTTCTTCTTTTCTTTCTTTCTCCCAGATCGCTTGAATGTAAAGAAAGAATTATTCCTAACCCCGAAATATTTTTCAGCCTTAAATAATTATCAAATGGTTGACAAACCGTAAAAAACAAATCATATATTTATGAATATTTCTTTTCAGCTTTCTACTTATGCATGGTGCCACACATGCGTGTCCGTCAACCTTAAACAAAAATTTTTGTCAATTTAATTTTTCAGTCTTTCTGATGGTAGACACTTGATCTATCTCTTAATGTTATATCCCCGGGCAACGCCGAGATCTACTGCTAGTGAAAGATATATGGATGTGTTTTGTTTGTGTGTGTGTGTGTGTGTGTGTGTGTGTGTGTGTGTGTGTGTGTGTTCTAATATTGAATTGTTAATATTTTTACGCTAAGTTGGCATTCCTCAATCAGCATGAAAGAACAAAATTGTGTGACTTTTGCATTAAAGCCGTCATTTTAATTCATCTGTTTTCTATCTTTTTTTCATATTTTGTTTAACAGGAATTTTTCTCACAGCTTTTCTGCATTTAATTTTTATATATATATATATATATATATATATATATATATATATATATATATATATATATATGTCTGCTCTATTTTGTGTTGAGCACTTTTAAGTTAGTTGATTATTCATATCGGGGTTTTTGTTTCTTTGGGCTTTGGACCTGTATGCTGTACGATTATTTTAGACAGACGTTCATGTTCATAGCTCCTTTTATTTAAAACCTTTTTCCTTCGAGATTGATTTGACCATTAGCAAATCAAGAAACCGAATGTTTAACGAGACGAGTGTAGTTACCTATATATATATATATATATATATATATATGTGTGTGTGTGTGTGTGACATCAAGCGTTATTACAGTGGATACTCGTATTTGCAACAGACGCCTTATTTTTATTATTTTTTCAAGCTTTCTTACTTACATATATCGTCCTAAGAGAAAACTTAATTAAAAACAAATTGGCTGTCCGGCATGGTTCGAACCTGCGAAATTCTTTGCAGATGAAACCCATTTGATCCGACACGTTTTACTGTTCCGCTACAGTGAGCATTACAGTCCAGCAAGCGTCTGCATCCTCTTTTAAGGAAAGCGCACTTCCTCAATCAGATATTTCCAATGCAATTCTGAACCTAGACGGTTGCATTCGCACCCCCCCCACACACACACAAATGCACTTGCGCAATAAAGGCACATTTCCCTCCAACGTTAAGTAAAATGCCGGACTGTCGCTTATCCTCTCATGTTGAGGTAAATTTCTGAATTTTATTCGAAGTGCAACTCTGAATTCAAAAGTATAAAGAGGGCAAGTGTAACCACGTCGATATCTTTCTGCACGTGTGAGCTACATACTTGTGGTGTTAAATTCAGGCAAGTAGAGAATGTAACTTTCATGGTTGCAAGAAATGAAAATGGATAGAGAAAGATTACTTCCATAATCTAAGCAAATTATTAAGAAAGAGGAAAAGTTCGTTACAAACAAAGTGCGTAACTACTATGTGATATCTAACCCCACCCCCTACGTGCGAGTGAATGTAACCCTCACAGCTAAAGAAGCGAAGTAACAGAGATTTGACGGTACTGCCAAATGCAAATAATACGACATTAGAACACATGACCTACGCGGACCTCTTAAAAAATAAAGAACAAGGAAACATACAAAGAACAGAAATAATTATTGGAGACTTTTGGGATATACAATGAGAAAGGAGCGGTTATAACTTCTCTATGTGTACTTTTAGGTAGTAGGCGATCATGACTCTCCACAACTTTCTATCCCTTGTGGTCCTTAGCAGCTTTTCATCCTTTGCCAAGCTTCCCGCCCTCAGTTCCGCCATACATTCTCACGATCCCGTCAGGTAGGTGACTCCCTCATTACCCTTATTTCTATTGCCTGATGATTGTGTTAATATTCGACACTAGTTAAAGTGCATTATCAAGGAAGGGGGTTGTGTTGGAATATAACGCTTTGTTGTGTACAATGTATGTTTCGTTATAATTTGACCTCAGTCATATGGATGAACGGGTATCTAATTCGATTTAATCACGTTAAAAACTATTTTTGGCACTTTTAAATAAACAAACTAGCATCATTTGCATATTAAATACATTGTTCACACTATTTTCTTCCATTTACAGCTGTAATACGTTTTCCCTATAGAACTGGTTTTCATCCTATATTATTTATATTTGATTTAATTTTTTTTTCTTCTTTTTTTTTCCTATTTCAATTTCCTAATCCGCCCCCACAAAATATCTTTGTAGTTTGATCTCCCAAGCATGGTTTAATTTAATTTTTTGTCGGAATATCCCTGCGATTTCCCCTTGATACGGAATTAATTATTTCATCCAAGAATAAACCCCTTGGCAGGCTTTCCAGCGAGTTAATCTTGAGCATCACATTTTCGTTTGTTACCATCTCTCTCTAGTCTATGACAAAAGGAAACAAATATCTTTGGGACGATTTTTTTTTTCTTTTTAAATTCTCGAATAAAAACCATCATTGTTCTTCCCTTCTTTTTAGTCAAACGTTTCATGTTGATGCTTGCTTTCTATTCTAGATTCTGGATTTATAAAGAAAAATAAAAAGGCAGAAAATTAAATAAGACCATATATTCCAAATAGGCAGAATGAAGTCTTATCAATTTAATTAAAATCTTTCTTTATTTCTTATACTTTTGTCGTTTTACGCATTAAGAAAGAAAGAAATGAACAAATTACAAAATAAATTTTTGTTAAAGAAACTATGGCTGCCCTTTAATAAACACATGTGAATCCTTATTATACATCGCAAAAAATAAGGCTGCTAATACTGAGAAAAACAGGATCACTACAAAAACTTTAGAAGACCCCAATTACGCTTGTCCGTCACAAGTCCATCAATAATGGTTGATATCTATTCCGGTTAATTTCGATCTTTATTTACTGTGCTGGTCTTCTACTACAAACGATAGAGGCGGAAAAAATGATAATTTCCTTGAACCACTCCATAAAGTACGTGATTCCACCTAGAATTTTTTGGTATGCTTTGACAAGTGTCAGATCACAAAAAATCTTTGATTCTTGAAGCCACATCTGTGCTATTGCTCTCCAATCTTTCCTTTTCAGATTTGACAGAATTCAAAAATCATTTACACGGGCTTGTTAGCGATTAAGTATTGTGAAAATAATGAGGGCTCTGTTTCCTACAGACAAAGTAAGTTCTGAGGTTTACAGCTAAATCTCGCCTTGACAGATATAAAAGTTCGAATCATACTCATTCGCACCGTATTAATTTTTTTATTTTTTTAAAAGTAAGTTCCGCTCACACAGATTTTTCTTTTGTTTTTTTCGATTCGCAATACTTTGTAGAAAGGACGTCTAAGGGGATACTTCGCCCTGATCACTACAATCTTCATCTCTTCAAGTTTACGATAAACATTTAACTATCTTACTTTTCCCCACATACGTCCATAAAATAACCGCTATCATAAACCCTGCAGATTCAAGTCTACAGCGTTTGACGCATCGCTACTGGGATGATCAAGCTATGGATTCACGTCTTTAACGAGAGCATCAGTGCAAAATTTAACTCAAATGAAAAAGTATTTTTTTTATTTTAATCAACTCATCCCAAAACAAGGCACTAAGCCGAAATGGCATACTGTCTCTGAAATAGAATTTTAAATGAAATCGAAAGCCCAATCTCTTTAGAAGTGATAAACTTCTACTACTCTTCAAAAGACGGAGGAGTGTGAACCTTAAGATAATAAGTCATGTGGCATGCTTGATACACGCTCATGCGATCATGTATCTTTCGATACATGACTGACGAGGCAGATTTTTCCTGCAGTAGGTTGCCATTTTCTTCTGCGGTAGACCAGATGGCATCCAAGGTTATAGAACCCGGTCTTTTCTGTTTACTCATAGCTGTGGGGTGAAGAAGAGGAGTCATACATTTCCCAAGGGTATTAGCACGTAAGTAAAAAATGTAACGGATTCGACTTGAATTCGAATTCGGTTCGCCGATTCCTAAATCCGAGCTGCTGTCTATTACTCCACCGTAAACCGTTATATAGTATTGGTAATCCTTTATGGCAGTGAATGCTGAGTAATCTCCTCACAGATTAAGACGAAACATGAAACAACAAAAATGTGACTCTATAGAAGGATACTGAGGATACCATGGACTAAACATAATCCTAATATTTCCCTATATCTGATGATGGGACAAGAGTTTTCATATCTTTCCAAACGGTATTAGCACATAAATGAATGTAATTAATTCGACTGGAATTCGAACTCGGCCCTCCGATTCCACAAACCAAGCCGCTTACACCACCGTGCCTCCGCTTAAGATACGTAAGCATATTTACTCATATCGATGAAAAATAAATAGGAAATGAAATTTTAGAGTTTAGGCGGAGATATATCTACTTCTACTCAAATGGCATCGCTGATTCCACTCTTAACGATTGTAACTGTTAAAATTACTCGGGCAGCCATATTAGTGGAGGCAAAACAATTATAGATGTATCGACAGCGTATATGTTGCTTCATTATCATTTAATATCTGGTCAGCAAATAAGCAAGAAATATTATATATAACATTGATTTTATTTAATATCGATCATTAGTGTTTAGTGCGTTGGCTACTTCGATAAATAAATTATAAGGTTTCTTAAGAATACATTACAGCACATGTAATAACGGTGATGAAAAGGTGCGTACAGAAAAAACAGAGAACAGTTAATTTGCAATGCAAGATAACATTTATAAAACAAAACAACTAGAGAAAAATTTTAGAATTTACTTTCCTATTAGTAAATTACATAAACAATGAAAATATTTAAGGAATGTAGTTGAATGTGACTTGCCTGTGTAAGTGTGTTTGAAAGTGAAGCGTTCACAGCCCCTTTTTGCTTCAGTGTGTAAAGTTCATGGCGCCTACTTTGAAAGGAGGAAAACAGGAAGAAGAGAGATACTAAAGGCTTCGTTTGTTTTTCAAAACTCCAATGGTTGCATCTAATACTATGCTAAGGGCTGCTGCTGATACATTCTTTATTAATGGCTGCTGCTGATAACATGCTTATTAAAGGCTGCAGCTGATACATAGTTTATTAAAGCAATACAGATACAATATAAAGCAATAATTATTATTATTTGAAAAGATTATTTGCATTATGAACGATTATTAAAATTAGCTCACGATTGATCTTCTCTATGACAATTGTTTTATTTCATACAATTTGAATTAGATTATATTAAAACAATTTTATAATGTTAATTCATATTTATTTCATCATGAATATTGTCTGCATTAGTTATCAGCTTTATTTACTTTTATCTTTTTATTTAATCATCACTAATATTGTTATGAAAGGCATAATTAATTAGGGTCACTAACATGATCAAAAGAAATGTTCAACATACAATCGTCCAGACAACACACATGATAATATGAAAACAAATATATACAACGATAAGTGAAAATGGACAATGTGGATTATACTTGTTCTTACAAAGAAAATAAACATTCCTTTGCTTGTAGGAAGATAAGTAAAAACCATATAAAAGATCTCTAAATGAGATAATTAGAATGATAATAATATATATATATATATATATATATATATATATATATATATATATATATATATATATATATAACCAAATTCAAAAACAAAACATCTTTTTGAATGTGTAGGTCTGATGAATTCAAACGTGAATACGATTCCAATATAATAAATTAAAGCCGTGGAATATTAGTGTTTGAGCCTTTTATATCATATTTTTGCTATGTCCTGGGAATTGATATCTACCTGGATTCTATCCTCTCTCTCTCTCTCTCTCTCTCTATATATATATATATATATATATATATATATATATATATATCTTGACCACTAATATTATCTATCTATCTATATATATATATATATATATATATATATATATATATATATATATATATCGTACATATAATCAATACATGGGTATATAGATCCTAGTAATATTAACAACTAAAACTGAACCACAAAGAGCTCGAGGGCATATATTTTTTTACAGCAATATATATATATATATATATATATATATATATATATATATATATATATATATATATATATATATATGTTCCTATATAAATAGAAGTAAGAAGATCATTTGCCACACACTCACATTTAATCAATTATTCAGTAGTAAGTTAAGCCATAACTTTCTCGAACTGATTGATAAAAATGTTCCTGAAATTAAACTTCTTTGTAAAATATTTAACAGAAACACATTAAAACTAATTTATAGCTGTCCCATTAATCTTGTGAAGATTATAAAGTTACACCATAAAAAAATTTAAACCAATTTACTAGTCGGAATCATAATATACGTTCCAAGAAAAATATCATTAATAATACTGGCCAATGTAATTGTTGGTATTCTGACCAATGCCATTTGCCGAACAAATGTTTAACCAAATGTCTTGTTTATCTTTGTTCTATCTCTTCAATAGAGAACCCGATGTTTGAAAAATTCTAAATTGGTAGCAGTAAGAATTCTTTCAAGACTAGGTGGTATAAGAATACTTTGTCCTTCACTAAAAATATTTAAAGAAATAATGATGATATTTTTTGGAGTTTAAAAGATGATAATAAGACTCCTATGGTGAATTGGAAATTTTAAAGGACATGTAGATTTTTATATGAACTCAGTTTTCAGAACTTAAATGAAAAATTGGAAATTATCAGATTCAATAAATATTTCTTATTAAATTCAAAGGAATGAATTACCCGTAAATTGTAAACATAGTTTATCTTTTTCATTACAATTTAGTTAAACATTGGAATTCGATTATGCTTTTTTCTTATATTTCAGTTGTACAGCGTTGCAATATATATGTATTATCTTTCTATTTTCACCATTTATTTGTATTTAATATAATTTTGTATTAATCTCTTAATAGTATTAAAAACATCTTGTACGGATGTATTGGTATTTGCTTGGTATTTTTGACATTTTACATTGATTTGTTATTGTTATGAAGATCCTTTATTCAACAACTGCATATTAATTTACTAATTAATTCAATATATTTAAATTATTTACTACGTTTGTAGTTTATATTTATTAATATATATATATATATATATATATATATATATATATATATATATATATATATCGTTTTATATAACAATTATATAACATGTACGCTGCACACTCTAAAGGTCCCTGATTCTTACTCAATATATATTACGAGCCACTGAATGGCCTTAAATTCAGAATAATTGTTTCCTTTCCCAAAACCTAAAAATTATATTTTCGTTCAAAAAACTGTTGAACTCATGAAAATGAATGTCGCGAAAACAGCTAAAACTAAATACAAGATTCGATGGATAAATTGTCCACTAAATTCCGCAAAATCGAAAAGGGCACTGGCATCTCATTTTAACGGATGTATTTATGAAAATTACACAAAAATTCAAATTCAAATTAATAAAATCGACATTGGTATTAATCACGGTCCACCAGACAATTTCGAAATCTCCTGCAATTCTTCTGGGCGATCTCCTTGTTTAATTTGTGAATTCTGCCATAATCCTTACCTTCTGTTCATCTTTGGTGTGACAAAGTGTTTTGTTGGTTTGTCGCTCAACTGCGCCCCGCACATAATGATCGAGATCGTTCAGTTCGATCGGCTGATTCAAACAATTTTTTGAAGATTTTGGAATCAGTTTGTATAGGATTAAGGAAACCTTCTCTCTGCCGGTAGAAAGAATTTGTGAAGTCCCTAATCTGTTGGGGAATATTTTATTTTAAGTGTCCCTCGCTATTTTATTTACACGTTATTTCCCCTCCCCTCGTTACAAGTATATACACTTGTTTGTTATTTTAGCGTGTTTCCCCCTTTTTTTGCTCTTCATTTTCGTTACTGTTCTTTTCATTAATTAATTATCCAGCGATTATCTCCTGATGAGATGTTGGTTGAAAGAACCTTAGAGACTAATAAAATTAAAATCAATAAATTCCTAGTTTTTAAAACTGTATATATATATATATATATATATATATATATATATATATATACAACACACACACACACACACACACACACATATATATATATATATATATATATATATATATATATATATATATATATATATATATATATATTTTACGTCCTTTCTTTCATATCAAAAACATGTTATTAAGTGTATATAAGGCTGGCTATTATATTTACAATACGTTTGTTGTTCTTCACTTCCCATTCTCCCTTCCATTTACGTTACAATTGTGCCTTTTCTTTATATATTTACGATACCCTCGTCTTTCTCTTCTTTTCTTCACCTTTACTCTTCTTCTTTGCTTTTACGGTACACGTTTCCTTACATTTACGAAAATGTTTCCGTTTATTTTCTTCCACCTTTTCTTTACACATTTACGAAAAGCGTGCTTTTTCTCTTCTTCTCTTCACCCTTTATCTTCTTTTCCTTCTTCTTTCTTCTCCACACCCTCCTCGTTTATATTGCACTTAACGCCATCGTTGTGCGTTTGTTTATTCATTTTTTTAAAAATAATAATGTAGCGTTGATTGTGTTTTTGTTTATTTTTGAAAAAAATGTGTTAGCTGGTCAGTTGATAAAAAATCGCCTGATCAGACCGTAAGGTCGAAACCAAGGTTTCGTATTCAACTGTCTTACTGATTTTTAAATACATATATATATATATATATATATATATATATATATATATATATATATAACTAATATGACTATATTCAATTACTATCTGTCTAAAAAAGACTGTTGTTGTTGTTATTCTTTTCAATATGTTTTCACTTCCGGTTGTTCTAATTTATCGTTTCATCTTGAAATCAAGTGTCATGTCCCTTGCATTCGAGAATGCAGCTAGGCTGACAAAGAGGACAAGACAAGATCGAAAATTAGTTCGACAATAATTCAGCCCTTTCAGTTATTTCACTATGAGCAAATCTCTACCTGCACAAGTCAATCGAACAATCGATTATGTGAATTCCAGACACCATTGATCGTATTCATAAGATCGACCTACGTAATGTCGCCGCAAAGAAAAATGGCTGTTTTTTTCTTATGCCAGCCGGTTTTCTATTCTTTTTTATTATTTTACTTAGAATAATCAATCGAGATTTTACGTTCACTTACTCGATTCAACTATGAAAAGTTGACGGTCTTTTAACAAAGGCCATATGTGTTAAAAAAAATCGTAATGCCACTGACAGAATTTTTCTTTTATATTTGGCGGACAATAAATGTACAGACTGATATTCTAGATACCTTCTGGGAGCTGCGGGTAGTGAAATGTCACCATGAACCACAATTACAATAAAAAATATAAAATATATGGAAAATATATATATATATATATATATATATATATATATATATATATATATATATATATATATATATATATATATATATATATATATATATATATAACAAAAAGAATTAAGGGGAAATTAAACAAAAGAACACGCTAAATGCACTAGTTGTTCATCAAAATAATACTACTCAAAATTCTGATTTAAAGCATGCTAATTAAAAGTGAAAAAAATATACTATGACGAAAATGTTTGGAAAATAGTCTAGTCGCTAGATCATCCACTTGTAATGTCTTGTTCAGGCTCTTAAAAAGTTTTGGCGTTCTTGGCAGCTTTTCTTTTATAAGGTGTGCGATATTTAATGATACTTTTAAGAGGTGTTCGATATTTAATGATACTTTTATAAGGTGTGCGATATTTAATGATACTGGAGACATAAAAAAAACAAAAAACTAAATGAAATCTTCTAGATCATATAAAGCAATATATATTTTATAAGCCACGTAAATAAACAAAAACCTGTAAATTTCAAATTATCAGCGTACATTTTTGTCAGCGCACGTGAAGTCACATCATCTTAAACATCAATTTATTCTGATGAATTCATAAAGGAAGAAAAGCGTCTCAAAAAATCTTTTCCTACTTATCTATATTACTCTCCCCTTATCTCTCTCTCTCGCTCTCTCTCTCTCTTCTCTCTCTCTCTCTCTCTCTCTCTATATATATATATATATATATATATATATATATACACGAGTCGGTGACCAAAAATTAACCGGAATTGCATCATATAATTTTATTCATTTAGTGTTGCACGTTTATATTCTTATTGATTTCAAAATATTCTCCATTTGAACCAATGCACCGGTCCAGACGTGTTTTCCACTGTTCAAATCAGTCCTGGAACTCTCGGGAAATTATTTTTTTTAATGACTCCGTTATTTTCTTCTTAACCTCTTTCGCATCTGCAAAACGTTTTCCTTTGAGGATTTTCTTCGTTAGTGGGGAACAAAAAAAAATGTCGAAGGAGGCGAGATCGGGTAAATAGTGGGGTTGGGGAAGTGGTGTCATGCCATTCTTGGTCAGAAACTCTCTCACACTCAAGGCGGTTTACGCTGGCGCATTGTCGTGATGCAGCCACTACCCTCCACTTTGCCACAGGTTAGAGAATTTTCGTCTCACCTTCTCTCGCAAACGCTTCAGGACTTCCAAGTAAAAAGCCTGGTTAACAGTATGACCCGGAGGAACAAATGCTTTGTCGAGAATTTCTTTCACATCAAAGAAAGAAATCAGAATCGTCTTGACATTAGATATTCACTTGACGCGTTTTTTTTTTGGGTTGTGGTGACATTGGCTGCTTCCACTGACTTGATCGCTGCTTCGTTTCCGGGTCGTAGCCATAACACCAGCTCTCATCATCAGAGATGACCTTCGAAAAAAAATGTATGGATCAACTTCCAACAGTTCTTTCAGTTTACGACAGGCATACTTTCAGCCATGGCAAATATAGTCGAAAAGACGTGAAGTACCTCAAAACAAATGTGGATCACAGAACTGTACGTGTTCCCAAGATGACACCAGTTAGCACAGGGATAACTGAGAATTCCCTCAAGTGTCATCTAGCGGTGGAAACCTGAACTACTACGGGCTTGGCACACTGAAAACGATTCCGATATATATATATATTGTGTGTATTTAGGCAACAGTTGTTCATTCATACATGTTTCATTAAATAATATAGACAAGCCATTATCAAGGATGACGATTGACACTACATTTGAATGAAAACTCTAACATTTTTAGGCATTTAAACAACATGCCTGGCCGCATACACTATGCCGTAAAATCCTTGTTGAAAACACAATTATACATAAACATGAAAACAATAAACAATAACTAAAAATTCTTGAAGCTATATACATAGAACAGTTGAAACCTAACTTATACAAAATAAACTATGATATCTCCACAAATATCCTTAAATGTCTATAACTGGTAACAGAAGCCATTGGTTTATACCAACGGCTTCCCATACTTAATACTTCTTGAATTCACTCTCGCGTGGTCATGTGTGATGCCATGAACTGCGTTGCGATTTTCTCTTTCAGCGTCTTATATGCACGTGTTTATCGTTGCTTGGAAATCATCCATGTAAACAGAAACAGACTATCATCACATACGTGTCCGTGTATTGCTTAATATATTGTACAGTAATTGTCATCTTTGATTAATAGCTTATGTAAACCGAAAGCTTAGATTGGATAAAAAATATGTATCAATATTGTGATTTTCTTTCTTCATTTAATGATAATGTTATTAAGTTTATCAGACGTTATGAAAAGAATTTACATAAAATAAGTCGACAACACTTGTCTATATTATTTAATGAAACATGTATATATATATATATATATATATATATATATATATATATATATATATATATATGTATGTATGTATGCATATTCTGTTTATACGTTATTTTATAGATATAATTTACTTAAGTAAATACTCCGTTTTTTTTTAGATAAAACAATATTAATTACATTTACGTGGGTAAATGTTCGAGAAATCTCATCGGAAATGTCAACGCTCTGATAGGAATCGAGTCTATAACCATAATGGAGTGCACCTTGAGGTGGTGTAATGGTTAGCAAGCTGGTCACGCTAGAACAATTACAAATGAGTAGTAAGTTCGATCCTCAATCGGTGCCCCATACTTTCGGCCTTGTTCCACATCCAAGCAACGCTTGGAAAATCATATAACCATAATGGAAACCGTCTTTAGATGTGTTATTAACCTTTCAGCCACAAAGAAGGGCTTGGTTATCAAAGTCCAATTTACTGTTTATAATATGTTGCCATTTAATAATATATATATACACTGCGTGCCAAATTATTATCGAGATAACATTTTTTTCTAATATTTCAAAAATCGTCCAATCAATGCACACAAAATTTTCACACAATGTTGGCAACACTGACTTGCGCAATCACTGGAATTTTCGTACTGATCCGCGCAATGTAAACAAACTGGCGCCATATTTGTTATCAGCACGGTGATTTGACCGTGCCAAATTATTAGGAAGGTTTAGTAAAATTCCCAGAATTTAGCAAACAAAACGTTTATTAAAGTTGTACGTGAATATTTATGATCAAAAGAAGCTAATAAATAAGATAATCAAACAAATAATAACAGATAAAAACAAAGGCACAGTTTTAAACAAATTAATAGGGAACGTGCTTTCCCTGTTTTGAAATTACTTGAAGAAGTCGACGATCCATAGGATTTGTTAATTGTAGGATGTCATCTGCTGTAATGCCGCGAGATATGCCAAGAATTGCTTCCCACAACTCATCGTTGCTCCTGAATTGTCGTCCGTAGGCGTACAGTCTTCGCTTCATGATGCTCCAAAGGTTTTCGATTGGGTTCAAATCTGGAGAATTTGCTGGCCACTTCATTTTTCGAGGTCCATCGAAGCCTAACTGTTTCAAATATTCGCTAGTCTTGTGAGCAGCATATGGGGGAGCATTATCTTGCATAAAATTAATGGCCTATCTGAAGGCAACTCTTTGCCTTTTCATCCACGGTTAAAGATGCTACTTCATAAACGCTATGTATGCATCAGCAAACATTTTGATGCCATCTGGTACTTTCCATGGGCCCACTAATGGTTTTCCAATAATACCACCCCAGATCATTATGACTCTACCGCCTTCTTGGCGTCTCAAACACTGATGGTGATTCTGTCTGTTCATTATCCTCCCTTTGCACCATCTATCTGGCCCATCAAGTCTGTGAACAAAACTTTAGAGAAGTCAATCATCATATTGTTCTCGGCTCATTTCAATCGATATTGTATGTGATTTCTTCTCAACGGATGCTTCGATTCAGATTTGACTGTTGTTGCTATTTCCCTCAGATATCGACACCGAGTACTTTTAGAGACAGTAGGATACCCAATGCGACTGAAAAGCTCTTGACTGGTAAGTCTAGGGTTCTTTGTGGCCTCTCGTTTAAGTCGTGACATGAGACAACGTGAAATATCCCGCGGCTTTCATTTATCTGCCCTTTTGGGTACTTATGTGAACTTTTTCACTGTTTGATGACACCTCCCTATCATTTTAGAAATTTCTAGGGTAGATTTACCTTTTGAGAGTTCTGAGGTGATAGTTTTCTTTTCAGCATCAGTTAAACTGCTTTTACGGCCCATCTTTTCATTAAATACTTATACTTTTCTAATAATTTGGCACGCTCAAAACACCGTGTTGATAACAAATGTGGCGCCAGTTTGTTTACATTTCGCGGATCAGTAAGAAAATTCCAGTGGTTACGCAGGTCAATGTTGCCAGTTTTGTGTGAATTCATTGGACGGTTTTGGAAATATTAGAAAAAAGTTATCTCGATAATAATTTGGCACGCAGTATATATATATATATATATATATATATATATATATATATATATAATGTAGTGGTTCCAACGAGAGAAAAGTATTAATATTAAAAAGAAGAGAAGTGAGGTGCCGCAAACGTTTTTGGTTGTAATGTGAGTTTTATTTAGAAAAAAATATTATGCTTTGTTTTACATAATTTTACGACACGTGTTTCTGGTCTCGCGACCGTCTTCAGGTAAAAGTAGAGATTTCCACATATTAAAAATAATTATTTTTTGCTCATGTTCAATGTTAAATATTCTCGATATGAGACATTTTCTGTTTGTGTGTTGGTTATCTGAATTTCTTTCTTGAATTGGCAATGAAGAGTTCTGCGCGAAGGGTCATAAAACAATTAAGTCCAGCGAGATGATAAATTAGTTATCGGCATTTTATCTTTTAATGTTTTACTGACCCCTATGTGCTCTTGGATCTGTTTCCATTTCGGTGCGTTTCTGTCAGCATGCGTGTATTGTGCTATCTGTTTATTACCTACTAATGTGTTAGGTACTCGACATATCATAAAAATTAACGTTAAATGACATGAATTAACAAGGATTTGTATACAATAAAATCAAACTCTCTAACGTACCCTAAATTAATGTATAAATGAATAAATATTTAGTTAAATTATGTCATTGAAAATTAGTATCAAACTCAACTAATTCAAATTATTAAAAGTATTTGTATATCTGAGATGAAGTATTTTAACTATTTACATTTATGGATAAAAAATTAAACAAATTCTGGATAGCAAATTAACGATGCAAGTTTTCAATGTCAAACACGTCTGAAATAAACCAAAACAAACTTCACTCACGGTTATTTTATATTAACAATGAAAATCAGGTGCGAACTTTTATAATATTTTAAACAGGACCCCGTCCTAAAATGATTAAACATCTTTTTTTTCTGACAATTGCTGGAAGGAGAAGATTTGATTAATTAATATTTACAGTGTTCGTACTGTTGTTTTCATCTTTATTGCCATATTCATGAAATTTCGGTCGGGGTACACTTTAGTCTTCTCTGCTGATAGTTATTTGAAATTTCAAATCGAAGTCTTTCTTTACCCCACTGGGGTAGATTGTTCTAGTTCTACGTGTCATACCTTTTCTGGATACTTCAGTTTCAGATATTTCCCTTTAGCTACTCAACTCTCCAAGATTTTTTTTTTTTTTTTACCACTACTGTATCCAGGTATCGATCCCACAACTTGTTAGGTCAGGTCTCTGGATTCTTCAACCAAAGGCTTTATATGTTCATATGTCCTGGAAGTTCGTTTTGAAATTCAAACGTATATCACTTAAAGAAGACGTGAAAGTACAACGTCCGAAACATTGTGAATAGACCAACAACGATGAATGGAAAATTACGAAAAATATTGTCATGATGCCTACCTAGAACGACGGAATGAACTTTTTCTAACGCTATATATACTACGCCTCTCAAGAGAGACGAACGCTATTGAGGCGGTAGTGAATCGAGTCGAGACGTTTCGGCTTGACGGTCGAACTCTCTGCCTCTGAGCAGAGAGGAACCCGGACGAGACTCCGCCGAAGGGAAGAGCCTCGTTCGGGGAGGTTGACCAACCCGATTCTGTTTTTACAGTTGCTACGGGCATTTTTTGGCCGAGCCTATGGGCTCGGAAAACCCCCGTAAAACTCGGCCTTGTGTCACATGTTTCCCTCGTGGGTGGGGCAAGTAAATATCGAATCGAGTCGAGCTGATAGTAGTTCACTCCAACCCAGACTGACGGCCTTCCAGTTCTTGTATTATTTTTCGTGTAATATATATTTGTTATATATACTCATGTGATTCGTGTTGTTCTACCATGGTTCTAACCTTGGACCATAGCAAGTATGAATAGTGTAAACTATTTATATTGATAATTATGACATATTAAAAATAATAATAATTATTAGTAGTAGTAGTAGAAGAAGATATAAGAAGAGAGGGTAAAAGAGAATACACTACTGAAAGAGAGGGAATCGGGTGGCAGGCTAGTAATTCCCGAAGCAAGCCACAGGTATATGCTGTGCTCGTTACATATAGCCACTGATTTACTCAATTGGCATATAGGAATGTGGGACATACCATTACAACACAAATTCCCACTGTCTATAAAATACTTCCGTGGCATGCGTTTTGAATAGCTTCTACAAGCCGGAGAATGGTCAAAAGTGGACAACTGGTGTCTCATAACCAGCTACATCAAGTAGATGGCTAGCTAGGCAGCCCAGGAAAACAATCTATATAGAGGAAGGAAACAGATGGTTTTAAGCCTCCGATAACTTACGATCATATCTAAAACACGGAAAAATCTATAGTTGTAAATCCAGACAGAAAAGATAGCGTGGGGCCCGAAACGATTGACACTGACAACTTCGCAGCAAGTTCTGCAATCATGTCGTCCAAATATGTAATGATTTGTATTTCTTTGGATCTCGACTGCACGGGCAGCGCACATCCCTCCATATAACATCGATTAGGCTTGAGCCCTGGAGAGATCAATCCAGTCCTACCACTATAGGACTGATTTGGGCGCAAACCCAATGTTACCTTTATCACATGCGATAAATGGATGCCTACTACAATTATTACTATTAATATTAATAATAGTTGATGGTGGTCTGCATGCACGGAATTTTGAGCCAGTGACAATAGCTTACACGCAGCGTAGAGTCTAGCGGTATGATAAGAAAATAATCTTTATGGCTAAAATAAAAAAAAGCCTTATGGTTAAATAAGAAAATATGAAAAAAAGCTGGTTAATTAATTTCAGAAATACGGGACCTCAGAGATGTAAAAATTATGCTTTTATTTAAAGAAAGATTATCAGTTATGTTTGCAGCACAGAAGTAAGCAATCAGAATGCATGCAATCAAGGCCAGGATTGATAAATCATGAGAAGAAAACAATGGCAGAACGTGTGGATAAGCTGATAATACAGTTAATTGCATATTCAGTCACAAATTCTATTTTAAGATGATTGACAAGACACTGAGAATTAAGCTTTTTATTAATTTTTCTTGCATTCGGACAATTTTAGATTTTTCCAAAGTCCTTTCAACATTCTTCCAAGATCATCTGCAGGGAAATGAAAATAAAAGTAATTTAAACAGCTATAGCACATTTCTCTCATCCTTTAACTTCAATACACAGAAGGTTATTCGTGAGTATGAACGGATTTTATTAAAGATTAACAAACATATTATCTGTAATTTATTATATATATATATATATATATATATATATATATATATATATATATATATATATATATATATATATATATATATATATATATATATATATATAGTGGAGGCTTGGATATATAGCGGCTTGGATTGAGGAATCGGAGAGCAGAGTTCAAATTCCACTGAATCCATTACATTCACTTACGTGCTAATACCCTTGGGAAAGGTCTGAATCCTCTTCTTCTCCATCCAGTTATGGGTAAATAGCAGGACAAACTGGGTTCTATAGCCTTGGATTACAACTAGTCTAGGAGAAGGACAACTCTGAATTCAAAACCTGCGGAGGGTCGTTTGGGGACCTTGTGGTACTCTGAATTCGGCCCTTCAGAAAGTGTGGATGGTCCTGCACGAAACGTTCACCACTATAATCAAATCCCATGTGCTGTTGTCGGGTGTGGGTTTCCTGGGAACTGATCTGCTTGACCCTCATACGTCGAATTCGATGGGAGAGTCGATTATATATATATATATATATATATATATATATATATATATATATATATATATATATACACATATGTATATGCGTGTGTCTTTGTTTGTGTATGTGTGTGCCCGTGTGTGTATAAAAGGAACAAATAAGACTACTAAATTAAAAAGTTTACAAAAATAAGCATAAATGTAAAATGTATACAGTCAAGAGATTATAGTATCTTGACATCATGTCAATGAGTCCAAGAGTTGTCTGATCCTTATTTTTTAGGAAGAAATCCCAGTATGCATTTAGAGAATCTGTCAAGAAATTGCATGAAAAAAAAAATTGCCCCGATAGAAAAAGAAGAAAGAATATCCATCACCATAGACATTGAATGACTCTGAGACAACAGAGTAGTTGACAAAAAGAAAGGTGGCAACTGGAATTGTTTCAAATGGGGAGTGTACACATTTTTGTCTGTGAAAAAAGTGAAATTAATCCTCAATGTTCTCAGTTCTTCTGCGTATTATAAATACAGTACCTCTTTGGTGCTAGTATGTTTGAACACTTGGAAAAGACTACAGCTCTTTAGACTCTCCGTACGTAACGAGAATATGTTAAGAAAAATTGAAACAAAAAAAGACTTTTCTTCTCAGAATAAAAAAAAAATAGCTCAAATATCTTGGACACAAAATGATATTAACGATAAGAGGACACGCCGGAGGAGAAAATTGACAGGAAAATGCAGTGGGCAACTTATCGGAGATGTTTGTTTGAATGGATATCGGCACAGATATAGGAACTCGTGCAAATAAACAAAGATGGGAGGTTATGGCGAGGCATTATCATCCAAGTTCTGGTGGCAATCGTCACATGAGAGAGGACATAGTAATATTCCGGTATGTACACAGGACTTACTTGGGAAGGCAACTAGAGAAAAGGAAATAAGATCTCTCAGTGAATGATAATATGTTTACTTAACAATATTGAAATTTTTGGTAAGTCATTTTGGAAGTCACATTGTCTAGTTTTGGACTCAGAAAAAAAAAGCTGAATTTGAAAGCAGGTTATAAATCATCGTTGAAGGACAGGGGTTTTCGAGACAGGGAAAAGTAGATTATCTTTGAAAGATGGTTGTTGGTAATTATTCTGACAAGACAAAGGCAACGATTTTCAATATATTCAGGTTTCATTGTCATTCGAAAGCAACCATCTGGGGTTAGTCGACAACGGGGCGGGCTGAATGAACGGAACACTCTGTTTAGCCTACAGATTGTGTCTCCAGATAGCAACATAATGACAGCACGGGAAGAGAGAGAGAGAGAGAGAGAAGCAGACAATCGATAATGAGCCCGTTCACTGATCCAGAGATTTGGGGTCCAATGACTTTCCTCCAATAGAGAAAAAAAATCAAGAACAGGAGGAATATAATTGAATATAATTCCAAAACCTTTCTGTTTCGCTGATTATTTCCCCAAACTGGAAATCGGATTTTGAATCCCTTCACCTGCGGCTGACCTCAACCAGCACACATAAATCATTAACTGTATGACTCAAAATTACGCGTATTTTTTTTTGTTTCCGTTAACTTGCTAATTATATAATTCAATCCTTCACATAATATGAGGATTTCATTTCCTTATGATTTAAATGGAGTGACAAGTCCAGAGTATTTTAACGGTTTTATTTTAAATTTCTATGACAGCTGTAAGTTATTAAGTATTGAAGAGTGGGTTATTCGTAGAAATCATTTCTCAATGACTTGGCAGTTTAAACATGACATTTGTAAATTTAAAACTATGTAGAGATAACATTTAATCTATCAGGAAATCACTGTATTATGTAAGATCATTGTAAAATTACGTGCCCGATTATGAAATAAAAAAAACATATCATTGAAGTATATAATCCCATCGTTCGACAAGGATGTGGATGGCATTTTCGTAAAAACCTCTTGTGTTTTTTTTTGTTTTGGAAGACGTTTGTGAGGTAGTTTTCGACTGACTATACAGAGTCTTTTATTTTCATGTGAATCGTTTTCTAGAGAGCGGAACAAATATAAATCCGAAAGAACTAAGTCAAGATAATACGGTGTTGCAGGAGAGTTTCTCCATCTCGACTTTTTATACATTCGGTCGGCCATTGTCGTGAAAGGAATATCACACGTTTTCGATTTTCCAGATTGTTGCGTTGGTAGCAATATCTCTTTTCAGTTACTGTTTTGCCAATGGAAGAAGCTCAAAGTAAATTATCAATCTGCAATTCCACCAAATGGACTCCAACACATTCATTGTATGCAAGCCCGATTTAGCCGCGCGTTCGGCATATTCACAAGATTGTTTCCACGCCCGTTTGCGTCGGACGTTATCATAGATGATCCATTTTTCATCACCTGTGACAATTCTCTCCAAGATCAGCACCTCCTTATGAAGTAACAAGAAAGAAATCACCATAGAAACACGGTTGAGCTTGTTCTGTTCCGTCAGAGAATGTTTCTCCCATGTGCCGAGTTTGGAAGCAAACCCAAACAGCCTCAAATGGGGAAAGGCGGTGGATAAATCAATTTTCAAAGTCTTAGCATTCTCTTCCTTAGAAATCTTTGGTCGAGTCTACACGATAGCAAAGAGAGCGTATTCATCGACGTTGGAATTTTGGATGGAGCGCGCTTGATGGTTTAGGCCAAAATCACCCTGATAAAATTTGCCAGACGACTTTTGGACCGTCTAAAGACCAGCAGCACGATCCAAATTAATCTTCTGAATGTTTATTTTTTGTCACAATTCCGACGGTTACTTCTCTCCGAAACTCAGAGAGGATAAAAAAAATCGAAAGAATGACTTTTCATCCTTTATTTTTAAGGCATTTATTTATGGACAAAATTTTAACATTCAACAATTTCTGCTTAGCAAATAAAAGATGCAATGTTTCAGTGTTAAACTCCCTTGAAATTGGCACCAAAACAAACATCAGTTATGATTATTTTATATTAATAATGAAAATAAGGCGCTACATTTTGTAATATTATAAACAGGACCTCCGTTCTAAAATGATTAAACATCATTTTTTTTTATTCTGACAATTACCGGAAGGCGAAGATCTAATTAATGCTAATCTAGTGTTCCAAATAACGATTTTCCAATTTTTGACAAACTGAACGGTTAATCTCAGCTACGCCAAAATTAGTTGTTATTGGTGATAATCCTAAAGTTTAAAACTAAAGGATTCCTTCATGCAATATAGCACAGCCAATTATTCTGTAAAGTGAACAATTGACCGCGTTTCTCGAAAGATCTTTATACGAAAAGAAATGAAGTCCACCAAATTTGTTCAGAAATTACTACGATGAAAATCCATTGTTTCAACGCTAAGAGATGTGTATGAAAGTGGGAAAATATTCAAACACAGAAACATCAAGAAAAGTAATAAAAATCTAATGTTAAATATGAAACAGTTGAAAATATAATAAAACCTATGTTTGAAAAGACCGATGATAGTAACTGAATTATAAGGGGTATATATTTTTTCTTTTCAAGTGTCATCTGCGTAGACAGTTCTATGATTTTTTTGCCCATGGTATTTCCGAAACATTATTTTTATTAATTTCTTTGCTGCTTTTATCCCTATTTTACTGTTTTTTTTTTCTAATGACTTTTATTGTTTACGAAATCTTTCCATAATTATGTTATTGCTTTTCCAAACCCATTGGTCTCATAAAATAAATCGTCCTTTTCTAATTTCCAAGGTTACTTTCCTTCTTTTGTATCTCCACTTACTCTTCAAGGTTTAGAGATTCTTGAATGTCCACCAGTTTCCTTGTCCGTTAAGTGATCGATTCCCATTCCTCTTAGATTCAACCGATAAAATGATGCTGTGTATTTCATTATCGATACTGTCCACTTGTTTCTTCCTTTTATCAAAATGTTGCTATTCAGCTTTGTTTCAATATTTCTTTCATTCTCTTAAAAAAATCTTTTTTTTATTCTTACTTTCGTTTTATCTTAACTTTTTGAATCACTTCGGATATTCCTTATTATTTATTACAAATATTTCATGTTATTATTAATAATTGTATTATTTCATTTGTTTTCTGTTGTATACAGATTTAATTCCGTATTTTCTGTTGTATACAGATTTCATTTTGCATATATAAAGCTCTTCGTGATGTGTGTGCTGTACTTGTGTGCACGATCTTGTGTATTTATTTAAGGCATGGACTAACGGGATTTCCTTCAGTTTATCGTTATTTTTGGTAATAAATCCGAGGGCTCCAACTACAACTGGAATTATGGATGTCTTCATCAGCCACATTTATGAGATTTCCATTCAAGATACTTATATTTTGATAGTTTTTTTTTTAATTTTCAAAGATAAATTACAATCTCCAGGATCTGGCATGTCAATAAGAAATCTCATTTTGTTTTGCTGGCTTTTGATCACGATATCTAGGCAATTAGATTCGATTGTTCTGTCTGTGTAAAATCCCATAAAATGTCACAGGTCGTATCTCTGTAATCGGATCTGAGTGATGTCATACCAGTTTCTTGCAGTTTCTTACCTGCAAAAGTCGCATATTTTCCAGTGAAGATATTGGCCGAAACTATTATACCGAGATTTATGTCATGTGGGTGCTAATACTGTGCATTATTTATGTAGTATTGTCAGGACGCAACACTCGTGCCAACTAACAAAGGGAGGGACATTATTATTATTATTATTATTATTATTATTACCTTATTATAATTGTGTTTGTACCTTTCTTCGTTAGTTACCTTACTTCGTTAGTCCTGACAATAATTCATAAATAATAGACTATTCCGTTTTTATAGCGTGGAAAGAGGGCAAAAGACACCACTTGGTTTCATTGAGGAAATGAAAAAAAAGAAAGAAAATAGCATAGCGAGTAGTGTTTAACGGCTGTTTCAATGAAATCAAAACAATTTCAAATATTTTTATTTGTACCCACTTCTTAAAATAACAATCAGCATTCATATTTATGATTCTTATTACAATATCCTGTTAAAAATTTAAGACCAAATATTTAACGATGCCTTTAATAGTAATTTCTCCAGATAGTTCATTATCATTGAATTCAACATCAGATTCCTCAGTCATGACCTTAAGAATTACGTTTCATCAGAATATTAAAACAGGAAAACCCGTGATAATTGAACAGGTTAAAACTAATTATTATAATTATTACACTAACACTTACAGGACATATACTAAAATTGGAACGATACAGAGAACATTAGCATGACCCTGCGTAAGAAATGAGGAGTAAGTTCGTGAATCGTTCCATATTTTTTAAATAAAAAAATCTAAGAAAAGCACTTCCAAAGGAAAGCACCATCTTTACAACCGAAGACTGTGTAACAGATTCAGCTCTCAACATCCTCATTGAAAGCAACCCCAAAAGATTTATCATATTTTCAGATTCGCTCTATGTCTTATTATGATTTCTTTCGTTTAAGTGCCGTGTCCTTTCAGGACGTAGGCAATCAATGTCCTCCATCTACCCCATGCCTTGTGGCTCTCAACAGGTTTTCGGTTTCTGCCAACTCTCCCAGATCACGCTCCACATGCCCAAGCCCGTCATGTATGACTTGCGTTGCTTTCCCCCTGTCTCTTTTCCCCTCTATTCGTCCTGTGGTCATCAGATTCTCAAGGCCCTCCTTTCTCATCACGTGTCCCAGAAATTCCATCTGTCTCTTCTTTATGTTAAGCATAAGCTTCCTCCTTGTTTGCATCGTCTACAAGACCTCATCTTTGCACACATGCCGGGTCCATGATATCCTCAGCATCATTCTGTAGAAACATATCTCAGCCGCTTCAAGTCTCTCCTTCATCATTGAGGACACCATCCAACATTCACTGCCGTATAAGAGAACAGCTCAGTACTCTTTTCTTTGTCAACATAGAATTCCTCCTCTTTCACAGTACTCTGTTCGGCTTCTGGAATGCATCATCGGCCATCCGATCCGTCGAACCTTCCGTCCTCCGTCAGAAATTAAAAATCTGGAAGACCCCCCCCCCTAATCGTTAAACTCCTAAGTAGATTGGACTTCATGATCTCCTCTAAAGAGATACACATATGCTGGATTCCATACCACTTTGGAGGGAAGGGAAATGAAAGAGATGACTCAGATGCCAAATTAGATTTATATCGGACAAATTCAAGATTCGATTTACTGACTTGAAACCAAAAATTAATAGATTCCTTCATACAAAATGGCGACGATGCTGGAATAAAAACATCCACAATAAACTCTTCCTAATCAAACCTATTCTGGGCGAACGGAAACCAATTTTTAGAAAGTCCAGAAAGAAACAGGTCATGATGACCCGATTACGTATTGGGTAGACAAAACTGACAAAATCCTTTATAATCAAAAGGGGACAACAACTACAGTGTGTAGCATGTCAAAGACCTAGCACTGTTAAACACGTCCTCATAGTATGGGGAGCCGTCGCTCCCATCAGAAAAGGCTTTTACAATGCAAATAATATAAAAGATCTATTCGAAAATGTCAACAGAGGTGACATTTTATCTTTGCTGACAGAAACGAAATTATAACAATAACTATAAAGGTAAACCCAATCAATACAATAAAAAGTTAACCTCTTAACACGACACCGACAATGTTAATATGCCGTTAAAACCATTAAGTCAAAATGTGTAAATATCGACATACAGCACATAATATCCGCTAAACTCTAAGCAGAAAATGACCCCGGACGTGTTGAAATACCGCTAAAATCATCAACCAGCCAACCAATATTTCCAGAAGAGCACGGTTTAAGAAAAAAAAATAACACATAATGGTTAACATTGTTCACCGATATTTCGAGAGTATGTCTGTCTGCTTCAAGTTATATTTTAAAATTGCATGCAAGTATAAAAACAATAAAACATAAACAAGTCTTTTAAAAAGTTTACTTGTCTTGAGAAAAATTGTCCTAGTGTACAACCGTTTTTTTTTATTTGCCTACTCACACACGAATAGGTTGCATGCTGCTAGGATTTAAGTGACAAAATCTCGATTCATATCGTCATCATTTTCTTGAGCGCTTTCGTGATATTTTAAACAGTCATTAATTTAATTAATGACTTTCATATTAATATGTCCAAACACAGCAAATCATGCCCAGGACGTAACGAAAGTAGCCACCATTCAAAACCAGTGGACTGACGAGACACGTTACCACTGGAATTATCAGCGCCCGTTTCTAGAACCACATTTCTATTGCCGCCACATTTATCACCCGTCCTAGGTATGACGATAAACTTCATCCGCATCCTGGGTAAGACGATAAACTACGTCCAGCAGAAAGGCTTCTGATCAGGAGGTCTTGAAGAGCGTGGAACCACCTCTTAATTGCTGGTGTTCCCAAATCGGCCCTGATCCGGGGTGGTAGCACCTATTAGGGTCCCAGCTATGGGCAAATAGTTAACCCCCAAACCCAGATCTCGTCCTGGGTAAGACGATAAACTACGTCCAGCAGAAAGGCCTCTGATCAGGAGGTTTTGAAGAGCGTGGAACCACCTCTTAATTGCTGGTGGTCCCAGATCCGCCCTGATCCAGGGTGCTAGCACCTATTAGGGTCCCAGCTATGGGCAAATAGTTAACCCCCAAACCCGATCTCGTCCTGGGTATGACGATAAACTACATCCGCGTCATGGGTAAGATGATAATCTACGTCTAACAGCAAAGCCTCTGATAATACGATTGTGAAAAACAATGCTGCTAGCTGTACGTTTTTGAAAAAAAATAATATTACCAGCTATACGTTATTGAAAGAATAGTGTTGCCATCTATAGGTTTTTGAAAAAAATATTACCGGCTATACATTTTTGAGGATAAAAAAAAATATTACCAGAAATAGATTTTTGACAAACAAAAATATTACCAGGAAAAAAGAAAGTTGTCGGCATTAAATGACCCATTGAGGATGAGATTCCATAAAACACAACAAACCGAAAATGATTCACATTTAACGCCATTTGTGAAGAGATTTTCAAGCACCCACTGCTATATACGAGGATCGATATTATATAACAGACTTCAAAAGGAACCAGGTTAAAAATTTAAAACTTCGTGAAGAAGCTTAAGATTGTCTAGAAGACGCCATGGCGTAAGTTTGCATATGTATTAACTTTGGCGCTGTGGGATTATGAGGTTGGATAGATTACTAGTTTTAGTTTTTTTCTTTCGTTTGTGTTGTTAGATGGCGCGGGGAAACATAGTCGTCTGTCAGTAGCAAGGCCAGTGACCTGGAGGAGAGACATCTCGTGGGTTCTGAGAGTGTCTTTCACTGAGTCGCTCCAGCGTCTTCGTGATCCGACTATCGCTCACCAGCCAAAGTACCTGAGGTTGTATGCTTGTAGGGGCTGCCCGAAGCACTTTATCCTCTGTCGTTCGATGTGTTGTAAGATTGGTATTGCTCCTACCTTATCTCTTATTGCTTCATCCCTGATCTTGACTTGCCTGTTCTTGTTCACTGCTTTCCTCAGGCATCTTATTTCACAAGGGTCTTTGGAAACTGAGAGAGAAAAAAAGCCCAACACCTCGTTCTCGTCGTGGGAGGTAGAAACAAGTAATGCCGGCCAAAGAGGCACTGGTGAAGCAGTGACTGGCTTAGCAAGCCGACAGTGGATAAAAAAACAACAAAAAAAAACAAAAGGACTTACAAACGAGATGGGATAAACATTTTAATATTTTAGCACGATTGGCGACAACATAAAACTTGTAGGCATACACGTACAAACTGTAATAATTAATAATACTGAATAGGGTGCTGAATATATTAGGAGAATAGACAAATAAAAGAAAAAAAACACAAATAAAAGATACGAAGGAGATTATTAGGTATTTCAGGAATATTGTTGTCTCTCTATTTCTCCATTAAAGCAATGGAAAACTATGATTTATAGAACTTATGTCAACAATAAGAATAAATAATCATAATTATTTTGGAGAATATATAGGTGGACCTGATTCCAAGTATTTGGCCATATTAGAACTTGATTATATGTTGAACAGAGAAGTGAAAGAAAATATTAAAAAGACCTATTTGAAGAGAATGAAATTAATCTGGAAATCTAATCTGAATGCAATGAATTTACTTACAACAATGAACATAAGAGCGCTGAGCCGTTACAGTGATCACATACACAGCGTCCATTATTAAGTGGACAAAAGACAACATATAAGGCGTGACAGAAAGACCAGAATGAGGATGACTATGCATGGCGCTTTGCACCTTAACACCTCAACAGACTGTATATCAAGAGAAAGGTATTGTGTTCTGAGTGGAGAACACTTTAAGTGTATCTGATCGTAAACGTGCAAATGAAACCTTGGTAATTGTATTACAAGTTCAAGCCCTTAGATGTATCTACGATGGTGTTTTGTCTTTCAAATATTGTGCATATCTCGCTGATTTTCCATGCAATATCATTCCTAGAAAATCTTCCATTCTTTTTTCATCTAACTTTCTCTTGAATACCGTACCTTTCCATTGATCTCCACTGCACAAATCTTCATATCTTGCGTCGCATATCTTAACGGATTCTAATCATTGTTTGCCAGGCAGGTTAAAGTATTCTCTACTCACAACACAATACCTTTCTCTTTGTCTATATTTCTGAGATGAGGTATTATGTACATTATTTACATTATTCGGACTATTGTCCTCATCTTTGTCTCCATATTTCTCACAACGTTTCGTCCGTTGTACGCTTCGGCCTTCTTCAGGTGGTTGGAATGTCGAACTGAACCCTTTATTTCGCTCACCGGGGTAGACTGTTCTAATTCCATGTGCCATGGCAGTGGAGAACTTTCAGAGGGAAATTAACAGGAGATAACTGATAACTGACATCTATCAAACATGGCACGTGGAACTAGAACAGTCTACCCCGATGAGCGAAATAAAGGGTTCAGTTCGACATTCCAACCACCTGAAGAAGGCCGAAGAGTACAACGGACCAAACGTTGTGAGAAATATGGAGACAAAGATGAGGACATTCCGACCCTCTGAAAAAGGCCGGAGCGTACAACGGCCGAAACGTTGTGATAAATATGGCGACAAAGATTAGGACAATAGTCTGAATAATGTAAATAATGTACCTTTCTCTTTATATACAATCTGTTCAGGTGTTAGGCTTCAATCGTACTTTTAATTGTTATTGTAAATATTTATAATATTATTAAGCTAAAACATACATCAATTGTGGGAAATTTAGAATTGTCTAACTCTTATGAAATCTATTCAATCAATGACTCATAATAATATTCATTAGAAAATTAAAATAGTGAAACTAGGCAATTTTGAAGTATTCTTTTTAATAGCACATGTTATGGAGACAGGTGGAGATCTGACTTGACCTGCCTTCAGGCGATCTCCAAAAACTGAAAATATATGTTAAGATACATATATGTGATTTTATAATACGCCTGAAAATATTGTTATTGTCATAAAACCTGCACAATTTTATTTCATTCTGAAACCGTAAAGATAGGCACTTTTCCTGCTGCATGGATAAACCATTAAGAAAAACTGAAGAATGTTCTCTTTTAAGAACATCTGATCGTCGAGAAATGTTTGAATCCGAATAAGGATTGGACAATTAACTCCTGTGTTTAACATTTGAATAGAGCAGACAGGTTGAAAGAAGAAATATCGAAGATAACGCTGGTGATTAACAATCATTATTTTTTAAAAATATTAAATGCGTATTGTGTAAAATGCGCCAATATAAAAGTTTATGTTATTTTTATTGTCACATGTTTGTTTAAGAATACCATTTCAGAAGAATGCTTTTGTTCAACATTTTTCGTTTCATTTTTCTAAAATTGTCAGTTCAAATGTTATTTTGATAAAATTACTCTCACCAGCTATTGATATGTGCGGATGTATAGACGCTTCTCTGTGTACGCCGCTGTTTGATGTCAAGCTTTGAACATGTTTGCGTCGACACATAAACGTTCGTTTTCAAAACACACAACTAAAAGACTTTCTCAAAAAAAAAAAAAGAAAAAGAAAAAAAGAAAATAGACAGGACAGGATTGCATTACACTTAATTCAGTTCCATTTTCCATTGTCTTCAAAAGAACCTTTTCTTATAGAAGCCAATCTCCTATGAATCTCGACAGTCCTGTAGATCTATGTGTTTCTTTGCCGCTGCCATTCTTGCGGGGATTCAAAGATTCGATTTCCTTGTCAAACATATTTTTTATTCCACTTTCTGAAATCTTCGCTCACCATTTTCTTGCTTCGTTCTAAATGTAAAGATTATATTCCTCTTGTCTTCGTTACTATGGCAACTGAATCCAGATGCAGTTTTACAAGACGCTTAATCAAAGACACAGACTACTACTTTTGTACTAAGTCTAAGTTAATTCCTCCTGTCTCAAAGTTTCTTCAGGGCAAAGAATTGACTTCACGAATACTTGTTAACCAAGTTATTTATCTTCGATCCCTTGAAGATATATCCAGGCCGCGAGTTATATATTTCTGTAAAACGTGCATTAAGGTTGGCGTGGCCACAAGACTGAAATATTTACTTATTGTCGATCGTTGAAAAATTCAATGTTTGCGCCTAAGGAAAAAAAATAAATGCATATAAAATTTCAAGAATCATCCGTACGTTAAAACTAACGCAATACAATCAAGTATTATTATCATTTCAATGACAAAGGAAAATATCGTCGTAATAAAGGCATAGCGGGCTGAACAACATCTTATATATAAAGTACAGTGTATGTGTGTCTGTTTGAGCGTGTGCGCGTCCAAGGAACACTTACGCTTCCACTAGTCGGATTTCAATGATTCATGGCTCATTTAAAAGCCCTAGAAAAGTTAAACGCAGGGAACGATTTTCGTTGAGCTAAGATTCAGTGTTGCCAGATTATGCGAATTTAAAATATATATATATATATATATATATATATATATATATATATATATATATATATATATATAATTATTTTTAAAAATACGATTCCAAAAACGCGACATAAGAAGTCTCATGTTTCAAAACAAGAGCCGACAACTTCAATATAATTATTTAAATTAAATTGTGTTAAAATAAGCTCTGTTCCATCTTCAAGCGAAATTTTTTTTTTTGGAATAACGTATATCTGAAATTTACGTGTTTTAAAAATTGAAATCAAAATGTCCATGGTAACAGCTAGGGCGAATTGTTTAAATTGGGTAGGTATATATATATATATATATATATATATATATATATATATATATATATATATATTAATAGATTATATTAGCCATTATCGTTGATTTTCCTGTTCAAAGGGAGTAACTCTTATTTTCCTTTTGTATCCAAAACTGCAGTTCATGTTTTAATATAAACTACCTTAAAAGCCGCCCTATCGTGAATATGTTAAGTTTAAGGACTAGTAAAATCAAACTAATCTCTTAAATAAATATAGCCGCACAGATTTGTCGGAAATATATCGTGTTTCTGAAATACTATATATATGATAAGGTCAGCTAAGGGCCATAATTACCTCACTAAAGGGAAAAGAATTGTGCTCTACAGTAACATTTGTGCTTGCTCATCACTCAAAGAGCCTAAAGGTGGTTTGTTACACATCTCTACTAAAAGAACCTTTGTAACTGTTTCTTGGAGAGGGTGCATATTCTGACGTGATCAAGAGTTTGAACCAGACGTACACTTAAAACCTCGGTCACGATGACTTGCAACTTCGTGCTAACCGGAACAATTCTGTGTATCTAATTTCACTAACACGATTTGGGCGTAACCTTTGGCATGGTTTTCAGACATTTTTCAACAGTTTCACGCGCTGAGGTCACTTTCGCATAGTGATAACATCAATAAGTCAATTTTCCTTACAGACCGAACATGGTAAATCGAGGGACTTATACTAGAGATATGTACTGATATGATGCGACGTGTCACTTTTTAAATGCTCTCAGCGTAACCACATAGCATTCTTACCCGCGCCAATATCTTCTAATTCTCTTTGTTACCTACCGTTTAGAAGAGAATATATATATATATATATATATATATATATATATATATATATGTGTGTGTGTGTGTGTTTATATATATATATATATATATATATATATAAATATATGTATGTATGTGTGTGATGTCATGAACGGCAATGGGATATTTGATTCTTGCGTTTCATATGCACGAATTTATCGTTGCATAGCAATCTTCCACGCAAACAAAACAAACTCTCAATGTTGCAATGTCTGCACAACCATTCTAAAACAAAAATGACGATATTTGTTATATAATTTATTATTTAATTTATTGTAATGTACTTGGAATCTCTGATGATGGCTTATGTAAGCCGAAAGCTTAGACAAGATTAACAATAAAAACATGTATCAACATGGTGATTTTCTTTCGTGTTTCAGTGATAATTTTAAAAAGCTTATACGGCAATATGAAAGGAATTTACTTAAAATAAAAAGACAAAACTTGTCTATATTGTTTAATGAAACATGCATATATATATATATATATATATATATATATATATATATATATATAATGAAAATATTGTTTAAATGTATGCTATATTAATGGGTAAAGTAAGCAATATCTAGGATTGAGTGTATGGAAATAAAAAGAGTGGACATTAATGTCAATAATGAGTTTCATACTTGAACACAATCTTCATGACATGTGCGTTACATGTGAGATCGACTAGTTATATATGCTGATCAACGTGTGACATGATTTTCAACATCTTCAAAAAGTATCACACACTGGGATCAAGTCACCATACGCCGACTATATCAATAATTCCCTTTCCTTACAGACCGATCATGCCAATTTTGATAGAACCTTCTAACAATTACATGTTTGTTGAGTATAGCTTGGCTGTTTATATATGCTGGCTAGTAACAGGTAGCAAAGTCTTCTGTAATATCCTAAGAGTTATTACGCAGGTAGTAACGATTATATTTCAAATTACTCTATTGAGGACAAATAATAGTGGATCCGTATGCACTAACATACAAACCAGATGGCCAGATCTTCGACTGTTAGAGAAAACCGCGTCATATATAGTATCATATGATAAATTGAAAAAATAAGTTCTTCAGTTTTAGCACATTCATTGTTCTGTAAATTGAGAAAAGAGCTTTAATAGAATATTGTGTTCTTACTTAAAGACCCATTGTAAGATTTATTTTATTATTAGATATATAATTATAGTTGCTGTTAAACTTTTATTCCTTATATATTATTTTCATTTGTAGTTCATACTAAACGCTGTTTGTTGGACCGACTCCCACAAGTATGCTTCTCTTATCCCCACATTCTTAACCTTTTTAAGTCTAGAGTCTATCGTTATTTTCCTCACATATTTCTATAAACTGTGCATATAACTCTGTAACCATTTATTTCGATTTTCTCTTGAGCCATGTACAGGATGAACTTCATTGTAAAAAAAAAAAAGATAAAGAAACGTTTATTTGGAACGTCATTTCCAGCAAACTCTTTACTAGAATTTGTATTTTCAAAGATAATTCCGGCTTCAGGCCTTTCCGCCAACTGCTTATTATTCCAGAGCATTGAGGAAAAATGGATGATATGAAATAACATTAATGATAAAATAATAACTGTATATTTATAGAAAATTTTAAAATATTTCAGATTAAATTTAATCAAGAGCTTGTCAGTATTTTTGTTTCGGGTTATTATATTATAAATAACTTTAAAATATTATAGAGTATTCCTACAAAAAATATTTCTTGCATTTAACCATTTTTCTGAATCATAATATATAAACATGAATTTTTAGTTAGGGGATGCAGTTAATACTCGATGTTGGGAAAGTAACGCTGTTTTGGCTGCAAACTGAATTCTGGTCGAGTGTTGGAAATCAGAATGATTTTTATTTACAACACGATGGCGTGCCAACTCACTAAGGTTTATTAAGTTCGGGTATGGTTAAATTGAAATTTCGAGCTGAGGTTAATACGACGCCATGAATCACGATCACCAGACCTAACATCACATTCTTTTTCGTGTGGAATGTATTGAAAGACATTGTTTACAGGCTCAAAATGAAAACAATTCCAGAATTAAAACGAGAGATTTCTGATAAGTTTTCTGAAATTAATGTGGAAACCTGCCAATGGTTTGTAGAAGTGTTGCTGATAGCATTGTCGTGAACATGAAGGAAGCATTTTGAATATGTTAAATACATTGGTAATCATAGGAGATCATGTTGCTGGGATGTGACAATAATTATCAATTTTCTAAAACTATTATAATTAATTTTTGTTCAATAAAAGTTAATAAATAAAAAAAAGAGGTTTCGACACGTCGAGTTTAGAATCCTTCCTCAATTCTTTTTCCTTCATTTGTACAATGCATTTGCAAAAGGCACGTGTCCATCTTTGTATCTATGCGCAACAGACTGTAAAAAAACGAAACCTCTGAAAGAACACCATATAGAGGTGGTTGTTTGGAGATGTCGTGTCACACTGTGCATCATTTCAAACTGTAATAAAAGAGTTAGTAATAAATTGTGCTTAGTATGTGCAGATAATGCAACAGTTATAGGCACGAAATGGGACTTAGCGGTTCAATTTCAAGGCATTATCGTTTTGATCACTTAATGATAATGTTTCTGAGAAATTATTCTTGAATACATTTGGAACCAGCTATAGGTTAAATAACAGAGCAAACTGGGCCTTTCTGAATGGACGTGACAATCAGTCTTTAAAAACACAATTCTTAATTTTACAAAAAAATTTTTTTTTTTCTAAGATATGCAACTGCTGCTGTAGCTGATTGTCTATGTGGCACTATTACGATTCGAATTGTTTACGAGACTCGTAATGTGACGTTTTTATGTTATTAGGTTGGTGCAAAAATATAATGTCGTTTTTGACGTTAAAAAATACGTCAAAAAACGATATTATTACGTCATTATTTTTGCACCAACCTAATAAATTGTTACTATTGGGAGCATTTAGTTTAACGAATTGTGTTCCAGCGGTTTCAGACTTTTTCCCTTTTTTGAGGCGGGTGGGGGAGATTAATTGATATGTTTTCTACGGCTTGCTAACACTTTGCGGATTATTAAAACTAGAAAATATTATTAGACGGTAAGATTTTTTTTCTTTCTGAGATAATAAAAATTTTAGTGATACAAGTGGTACTAATTAACCCATACCTTGGAAAAGAAGAGCTGGATTCATGTCTTTCCCAAGGGTATTTGCAAATAAGTGAATATAACAAACCCAACTGGAATTGGAACTCTACACTCTGATTAACAATTTCGAGCCTTTATCCATTACACCACCCGCACATGCAAGGATGTCGTATTGCAAAGCGGTCACCGATCTACGTAATAACCAACCTTGACGTTGCTTAACTTCGGTGATCGTACGGAAATCAGGGTGTCAAGATGATGTGGCCACAAAGCCTATTTGTTGTGGCATGAGTGATTAAATTCCCTCTCTTTGATCGATGTCGAAATAAGGTTTAAATCCAAATATAATCCTTGTGATAGGTATTACGGACATTAGTTATTGTTCAAACGTAGCGAGCATGCTTTGCCGAAAAGTTTGGCAAGACTTAAACCAGAGACAAATCAGTTTCTTTTACGTTTAATTAAATTATCAAGCATAACGCGCCGTTTTCTTTGTTTATTCTCAGTCGTTCTTAAACCATCTCTTTAACCCTTTTCCGGCATCAATTCGCTTACACACGTCAAGTAAGTAACTCACCGTTTCCCCTTGTTTCTCTTGTATCTCCTGTTAGTGTTCAATTCTCCAAACCGTCTTTCTTCTTCATGCTTGCCAAAAGTTTCAGCGCTCTCATTGTGACTCTTAGCAGAAGAATTCTTCCAGACAATAATTTCTTTAAAACCTCTATTTTTAATCATACGTTTTATTTATAATATCGTCATCAACTCCCACTCCAGGTATGGATTAAATAGTAGGATTTGTATCTGGAAATATCATTGTTATTCTAGAAGAGATTTTCATCATAAAAAATAAATTCCTCATACAAAGCAAAATACATTTCGGCTTTAAAGATTCCTAAAAGTGTTGATAAGCCGTAAATTAATCAGTCAGTCGATCAACAGCATTCATCGGTATAAGAAAAACTCTATAAGTCCAAATCACTTCTTCATCTGTCAGGAGTTTTTTCAGCATTGCCCCAAGTAAGATCACGCATTTCAGTTAGAATAAGGGAACTTCAGTTCCAAAAAGAAATATCTTGATTAACCCCAAGTTTTGCAGGACCTGCGATTCTCGATATAAGATATATTAGGCATGTTTAATGAGAAATATATTTAGATTTATTTTATTAAATGGTGTAATATACTTTCATTGTTATCTTTTCTATTAATTCACCCCAAAATGAAAAGAATTTATGCTTACTAAAATTCACACCAAATTCTCCCAGAGCGAGACACATCTGTTGCATTCATGTTAGGTTGACCTTTGCGATCACTCCAAAATGTGGGCGTCTCGGGTGGGCTATCTCTAAGTGCGATGTCTTCGATCACGCCTATAAACAATCCAAAAGCAGATATCTTATTATTATATTTTTTTAATTGTAAAATTTCATTGTATGTACCTCGAATAACATCCGCACATACGAAATGTGAATATATCTCTGATTTTTAATAATTATTCATTCTGTAGGTTTGATTTGTTGAGATGGAAGCTGAACAAATTTTGACATAGCATTTATAATTTCAAACGTGTGCTAAAGATTTAATAAAAAAACGAACTGTGATTTAAAATTTATAATTTCAAAACAGTGCCAAAAATTTAATAAAAAAACAAACAAACCTTCTGTTTTAACTTGTGAGGTCGTTTCGAATCTCATCGCCAACTGATATGTCCCGGAAAGAGATATATTTGTTCGAAGTAGCTAAGTGGGTTTGGCTACTGTAACAGGGTATGACAATCTAGCAGGTAGCCGTAATTGCCTGCTACTCGTCGTAGTCGTAGGCAATATGCTTAGGCAATAGGTGTAGCCAAT
>CAHIKZ030002557.1:475000-525000 GCA_903632075.3 Acanthosepion pharaonis
TCATTTTTGCGTAATTTACACAACTTTTGTCCATCGTATATATATATATATATATATATATATATATATATATATATATATATATAGGTCACAATGGTAAGAATAATTGAAAAGTATGATGGTTGTTGTATTACATTAGATGTAGCAAGCATTATATATATATATATATATATATATATATATATATATATTTTCTGTTTTCATTTTGAATTTGTAGGTCTGATGATTTGGATCGTATTTACGATTCCAATGGAATAAATTATGACCATGGAATTGGAATCGTAAATACGATCAGTGTTTAAGCCTTTTATTATATCCTTACTCTGTCCTAGACATTGAGTGCTACCTGGATTCTTCCTCTTGGAAATTTTTTTCTGAAATTATAATATGGGTATTTTTATATATATTTTGCATATGTATGTATATTTTCCACTAATATTATCTATCTATCTATCTATATATATATATATATATATATATATATATATATATATATATATATATATATTTATTTATTTATTTAGGCATCATATTTTCATTCAGTCAGGTTCGCTTAAACAATATAAATATATTAAGCCTTTTCATTTTGTTTCCGATGCCTTCAAGTCCACGGATTAATTCTTTGTTGCAGTTGAAAATTCATTAAGAAAAATAAAATTTTGTTTGAAATAATTTTAAGTATCCCAACTACTTTCAATCTCATCTCTGCCAATTTTCAGGGGCTTAAATTTTCTGTGAATGCGTATATGCAAAATCAAAATATTTTAACTGTTCATTTTACCGTGATATGCAGCGTTCTCGATTTCAAAATCAAAATTCCCGTCTGTTGTTTTAATATATATTATGACGATTATTATTATTGAGTAAAAACCTGACAGGAAATTAATGTTAGATTTTCTCAGAAAAGAAATGATAATTTTTCGATGCATGACTAGAAGGAAAGCATGATTATGTTTGATGTTAGGCGAGGAATTCTGAAATTTTTTATGTGTTTAAGATGGTGTTGTGTAAAAAAGAGAAATCAAGACGTCTATCGAGTGAAACGCAACACGCTCGAAGATGTCCGAATAAGCAAAAACCGAGCAATTGTAAGATGTGCATGCTAGCCATATCAGTATGGAAGTACATGTAAATGTACATTCATTTTTATTTCTTTACATATATTGGGCCTCCTTTCCTATGGAATAGATTTTCTCCTATGTTAAATCGCTGCTTTCATACGGAGTTTTGACGGCCTGATTCCTTATTGAATTATAAAAAGATGATAGCATCTTTATCTCCTCCTTTAAATGAAAACGACGGATGGTGACAGCCAGCTAAGAAACAATAACGGTCGCCATATTTCCATTCTCCTTCAGTCGAGTAATTTACGGCACATGTAAATAAATAAGAAAAGCACGTCTTCGCATCGCTACCACAAGCTATAAAATTCCTAAATTGCGAGGAATACATTGTCTTTTGGAGAAAATGAAAAAAATGGTGATTGGACAAGTACAAATGAATAATGGGAGAGACCACAAATATTACAGAAGCGGTAATGACATTTAACTGATAATGAAACCCGGGAAAAACCAGTTTGCATCCAACAACCTATATTTTTTTCTCGGATTTTACACTGGAAGACATGTTCCGACATGAGTAGATTGTCCAGCATTTGCTGTCATACAGTAGAACATATATAACGCAGCAGTCCAGTACTGTTGTCTTTGTTACTAACGAATTTTTCTGTCTCTTAATTGTCTGCTTAGCTTTTGGTATGTATCTTTGGCCATTTTCTTCGGGTTTCAGTGTCACACATTCCATCTTCCGTTAAAAGACTTTCCAGATATTTAAATTTATGTATTTTTTTCGTTTTATTATCCTCGATTTTTAATTTGTATTTTGCGTTTATCCCTTTACTGATATATCCTAAGAAATATATGAAATATTCCCGAATTAAAACAACATTTTCTTTCAGATAAATACTCGATTTTAACATGAAAAATGTAAACAAAAGAAGAATGTTTCAATTAACCGGTGTTTTCTTTCTTATAATTATCATAAAGGGTCCGTTTGTGCAGCACAAATAGGAGCAGGTTCATTATTGCTGCAAGTGTGGAGTGGTAGGCACATTTTCCGATTTCTTTTATCATTGAAATGAAAATGATTTGTCTCAGGCATTAAATTATTCCGTCAGGAGAAGCTAGCCTTTTACAGATGGCAATAAAAGATACAGAAAATGAAACAGAATAAAAAAAAATAGAGAAACAATCCGACAAAGGCAAAGGAGTAATAAAGAAACCAGAGAAATAAAGGGGGTAAAATGTGAAATAAAATAAAGTTGGGGGAAAAAGGAAAAGGGATCGATATCCATCAAGTGATCAAAATACGAAAGATTAAAATGAAAGCAAGAAAGAAACAGAAAAGTGACAAATAAAATAAACGATTGATTATGCAATCACGTACATAGGGAAAGAGAAAAAGAAAGAAAGATCTGAGTGATAACACATAAACAAGGGCAAAAGAAAATACTGAATACGGAAGGATAAAATAAATAAAGAAGTCAATGTCATCAGGTAACAAAGGAAAGTTGAAAGAAAGAAAGAAAGAAAGAAAGAAAGAAAGAAAGAAAGAAAGAAGGGAAGGCTATTAGACAAAAAAGTTAAATTGAAGGAAAAAAAGAAACAAACAAAAAGGAAGGAGAGGATTAAATGCAATTAAGTAAAAACTGGAAAGCGACATAAATGAATACCGTCACGTAAAAAATAATAAAGAAAGAAAAAACTTGAATGTTGTCAGAAGAAAACGAGAAGATGAAAGAAAGAAAGAAAGAAAGAAAGAAAGAAAGAAAGAAAGAAAAAAGAAAGAAAGAAAGAAGAGAATGCTATCGGGTAAAATCAGGAAGTTGAAAGAAAGGTGAAAATTGGAAAAAGAAAGACAGAAGTGAATGACGTCACGTAAAAAAAGGAAGAAAGAAAGAAAGAAAGAGATGAATATTATCACGCAAAAACAGAAACTTGAAAGAAAGAAAGAAAGAAAGAAAGAAAGAAAGAAAGAAAGAAAGACATATTATCAGATAAAAAGAGTAAGTTGAAAGAAAGAAAAAAGAAAGAAAGAAAGAAAGAAAGAAACGATAGGATTAAATGCTATTAGGTAAGAACTGGAAAAAGAAAGAAATAAGTGAATGCTATCATGTAAAAAATGGAAGGATAAAGAAAGAAAGAAAGAAAGAAAGAAAGAAAGAAAGAAAGAAAGAAAGAAACGCATATTATCAGATAAAAAGAGTAAGTTGAAAGAAAGAAAGAAACAAACAAAGAAAAAGAAAGAAAGGACAGGATTGAATGCTATTAGGTAAGAACTGGAAAAAGAAAGATGTAAGTGAATGCCATCACGTAACAAAATAGCAGGACAAAGAAAGAAAGAAAGAAAGAAAGAAAGAAAGAAAGAAAGCAAACAAAGCAAAGAAATAAACAAATAAAAAAGAAGTGAAGGCTATCAGGTAAAAATAGAAAGTTGAAAGAATGAATGAAATTATATCAAGTAAAAACGAGAAGTTAAAAGATAGAAGACACTGCCATTTAAAGTCCAGTGGAACCAATGGAGAGGATAAGAAACGATAAAACGTTATCATTTCAAAAGTAGCTGCTAATTTACGATTATATTTGAGTAACCCTACATGTATTGTTTACAGATTTTCTATTATCCTGTCAAATGTCTTCGATGAATCACAAGCTAACCTTATTTATTTTGCTATGTATTAATGATCTTTGCCTCTACAACAATCGGAAAGAACTGTCTAGTAAAGAATGTATTGCGCCGAAATTACAAATAGTTATAAGAGCTATTTGGTGAGCTTGATAATCTGCTTTCGGCAGATTAGCGTTTTATCTGGGACCCCACGTCATCCAATAGGTCCAGAGAATAAACCACAACTATTTCAACCAGAAGGCACAAAATGTACTGAGAATGGCTAAAGGAGAGATAAACATTTTTTTTTTAATGTTGATCTCCATCCGAAGTAGATACGATGAAAATGAAATCGCGAAGAGAAATCAAGAAAAGCAAACAAAAGAAAATATGTTTCAATATTAACAATATTGGGACGGAAATGAAACACTATATATAGACTAATTTTAATTTCTTTTCTTTTTCAATGTGTGTGTTTCAATAACAATCACACGGCTTGCAGCTCTCGGAAAATTGCATATCGATTTCAAATGAGAAAATATTACTTTCTTGAACATTATCTTTATCGATAGCAGAAAAGTTGATCTTTTCACGGGGGTATCGGTCTGTTTTCATTATTTGTAATGTGATTTCTCCATTTTAGAAAATAAACGAAGAGGAAATTTATTCTTTGAAAATTGTTTTAATGCCATTAAAATTGTACTTTCCTGCGTCCATTACTCTTTAGCGTATCGCCTGATATTTTGAAACGGGTGCAACATTTTTAGCTTGGTACAAAACTTCCCAACACACATATCACAGAAAAAGTAAATAGTATTTTTATACGGTGTGCGTTTAGGATGTATACGATCACGTCTTTCTCAAACTTCCTGAACTACATAGCACTTCATGCTGGGAGTAGTCGTGGGGCGATGGTCTCGAGCCATTAATCTGTTACTTACATCTCTCAGTCATCTTACGCCCTAATGGTCACTACTTGTTGTTTTAGCTGACAATTAAATTGAGAACTTCAACAAACGGTAATTTTAAATTTATCTATTTTATTAACACCTCGACGCGTATATTTTTAACTAGACAGCGGGGTCATTTTATCGCCCCCACTGGGGAGAAAGTTCCCCGTAGACGAAACTAACACGTCTGCCTTCTTCGACGTGTAAAACTTAACTCCTCGAAAAATCTTTCTATACCTAATATTCCCACGTTCGGCTAAGCCAATCAAAAGCGAGATCCCTATTTTCTCTACTAGCTGACATTAATGTCAGAATTTTGGAGTCTGACGAAATAAAATTATTTTAAAAATATTTTAATATTAATTTAATTATTTAAAAAATAATAGTCTGCTTTTATTGCTGGAAGTAGTCTTTTTGTTGCTGGAAGTTGACTTTTTTACCATTGTAAATTGTCCTTGTTCTACCATCCATTAACGCAAATTCTTTAAGTAATTTATTTTCTATTTCCCTCGCTTTCCTTTCATTTCGTATGTCTTATGAGTGTTAGTTTGTCTTTCCGTTTTGTGATGCTTAAAATCATTCCACATTATATGCCGTAGATATTTCAACTGTCGCTTTACAATTCTGAGTTAAATTGCAGTCTCTATTTTCGATGTGACTCCAGATTGCTCACTTATGTTGTCCATAATATTCCTAGCAGATACCGATAGAACTTATTCTCCGACATTTCAAGTCTCTTCGTCTACTGTGAAAAGATTCCTGTCTGAATTTCTGGAATGAACTGCTAACATGATAAACACTATTTATATTAAAACTATTGCCTTCATCTTTCTTGTTGTTATTACAAAGTTTCGGCCGTTGATCTCTCTAGCCTTCATCGTGTGCATATCAAACTCATAAGGGACAATGGCCAAGTGGATTAAAGGGTTGGTTCGTGAATTTGGTGGCATAGTGACTGTAAGTTCAATTCCTGTTTCAGGCAGTGTGTACTTGGACTCAGTGGAAATACGCGAGCAATAGTTGAGCAGTTCTAAAAAAAAACAAAACAAAACAAACAAACTAAACAATATTACAAGATATAGGTTGTGAAAAGAGTCTATCATTAGAGATTAAATAAAGGATTGAATTCAGAATTCAGAATTCACTGTAGGTTACCCAGATCGATATACATCTGATGAAGGCCATGGTCACAATGGCTGAAACACTGTTATAATAGCAACGAACATGAAGAAAATAGCCTAAATATAACTAATATGAACAGAATGTCAAGCATTGATAGCCGTATAGAAGATTAGGCTTTTACATAGTATTTTGGAAATATTTTATTTTTCTCAAGTGACATTTTCAGTTCTCTTAATAGTTTGCTGATTTGCTGGAAGGCGTATTTCTCTATTATTGTGCTGCTTTCTTTTTCTCTCACGGTGCTGTTCTTTCTTGAAATAGTTGCAGGAAAGACACTGTAAACTTTCGCTTATATCAATTTAGGTAACTATTTGTTACTTTTCCTTCTATACTGAACTCATCTTCGTTTATTTCTTATTACAGTGAATAGAAGTCTATAGTTGAGTAAAAAGAATATACAAAACTTCAATTCTAAACATAACATCTGTGCTCTGTAAGGAAGATAACAACGTTCTGAAGTCGATGTGAACGCCATTTTAAACAAGATTGAGGAACTGTGATTATTCAAGGAGTCATACGGCAAATTGGAGCTAAGATGCTACATTGTCACAAGACGAATGTTTGGTTTAATCTAAACGTTCCTATCAAATTCATGAAATGAAGATCATTTTGAATGGGATCACTTCCCGTTCTTTTCATACGAACGGGGGGGATTTTCAAGGCTGTGACGGGGATCTAGGTTGTTTTTATCTACGTCAATAATCTTCCCGACATCATCAGTTCCCAACAAGTTATAAATGCAGATGAGACTGCCATTTACTGCTCTCTCAAATCCAAATCCATCATAGCTGACGAATTAAACCTGAGAGCTGCTCTAGAAAAGAATCTCCAATTAGAGATTAACAGAGGCAATAAATTGCTCAGAAATGATAAGGCCTCTAAAATAAAACTGCCTTCATGTATCCACCATAGAGAAGCATTTTCTGCCTGCTATCAGCATGGCTGACGCTAGACTCCGTAACACACTACGCCTTTTTTGCCTCTAACATGAGGTGGAGCTAATATATGGAATCAATAGCTGCATCTAGTGCAAGGATATATGGGTTACTCAGTTGTGCCAGAAGTCTTTTCTTGTCAGAATCCATCTTACACCTTTATAAATCTACCATTCGTACATGCATTGAATATTTTTGCCATATTTGGTCTTTCTGCCCTGATGTACATCTAGACATTCTTAACAAAATCCAAAGGATGATCTGTAATATAATAGATCCTGACCAAGCATCTCGACCTCAATCGCATTCTTATCGCTCTGTCGTTTCTACAAATATTGTCATGGCAAATGCTTTGGCAAATATTTTTCCACTGGTGCTCTGAAGACATAAATTTATGCATGCAACTAGATTGGCAAATAGGTCCCACTGTTTTGCTGTTGAAACCGCTAAATGCAACCACCACTTCTATTCCAATAGTTTCTGTTCTTGCACTGTTGACTTCCCTTCCATTACCTTACTTCCCTGATAATAATATTCTTCAACAATTTAAACGCAGCATCAATCGCCATCTTCTTTCATCTTGAACCCCGTTCATCTTGTATCCTTCCTTCAGTCCGACCTATTTTCAGTCTTCATTTTCCCTTCCACTCCTTGTAAACCACTGAGCACAAGAGGAATTACCGCCTTCCTTGGAGTCAAAGGATTAAGAAATGTTACTTTTAAAGTTCAAGCTATTTAATGTGAACCTTATTCACAAATAGATAAACCAATCGGCCAGCAGCTTTTAGATCAAAGCTAAAATCAGCTACAACTAGGGGTGTAAATATAATAATGAAAATAAAACATCAGCATTTTTATCATTATTTTATCAGCAAGGGCGAAAAAGTTTTAGAAAAATGATATAATTTTTTTTGCATATAGAAATAAATGGTCATTTTAATACCTTCTGCCAAATAACTGCAATAAATAAGCCATAAATGAGAGATACATTTGTAACGAGAGAAGAACAATTTATTCTCCCAATTACATTAGACGGCGGAGTAACGGATAACGGACTGGATTGAGGAATCGGAGTGCCGAGTTCGAATTCCATTCAAATCCATTGCAGTCACTTACGTGCTAATACTCTTGGGAAAGGTATAAATCTTCTTTTCTCCCCCCAGCTATGGGTAAATAGTAGGAAAGACCAGGTTCTATAGAATGGATGGCAAGCGGTCTACCGCAAAAGGAAAAAAAAATCTGCCTTGTCAGTCATGTATCAAAAGATACATGATCGCCTAAGCATGTATCACGCATGGCAAATAACTGACTGACTTACTATATCCATGATATAACAACACCGGAGCTCTGGAACGGAAGGGGTAAAAAGAATGACAGACATGCTTATTTTCACATAAATTATATATATATATATATATATATATATATATATATATATATATATATATATATATGCGCATGTTCAACGTCGAGAAATATATAATACGTATGCCTACATAGCAAAGCAAAGTATAATGGAGAATAGAAGGAAGTTCTTACATATAATTTGAAGATATCTCTGAACTGGTGAAAACTACAGGTTTAAACGGGTCGGATTCATCTATGTACCAAAGGGAAAGGACACCAAGTGCTTGTAACATGGGTAGGAAGATATAGACTCAGACTGGGACAAAGGTACATTCATGTATGTCCCAAAGGGAAACGTGATGGGAAGATAAGGATGCAGGTTTAGCCTCAGCCTGGGCCAAACGCCCGAGCAAAAAGAAGGCAAACTTTTGGATTGGTTGCTATTCACGAACTGGAAATCGACTACCGCTTTAAGCCAGTATGTGGAGTGACGTCACAAAGCGCTTGTCATTTGACCATGTGACTTCCACCAAAGGAAGATAAGCGCCTTTTGTGTCCCTACATATTTAAAGGCATCATATTTCGAAACGTTTTTACTGACACGTCGTGGGTTTGGGGGCGTGTTTAAAATCCAGGTATTTCTAAGACAAACATTATAACAAATCTTCCTTTTTCGCTGTCAAAGAAAAAAAAAATTAGAATTATTAATATATTTTTAATTCCAGGTCTTGTCGGGTAGGTCTTCTGCTGGACATCATGTAGACCAAGGTAATGTTGATTAACAGGCGCTACACAGACTACACATATTTCTTACAGGTTGTTGAAGGGGTAGAGGAGATGGAGGAATTTGTATCTGAACTTCAGCCTGCATATGCAGGTCGCCATTACGCATGAGGCCAAGAGAATCCTGATAATAGTAAGACAGTGCCACAACAAAAATAGGAAACAGATGGAATTGTCGTAATATTCATATCATTCGAAAGTTGAAAGAAATACGCGTCACTGCTTTCATTGTCGCTAGATACGGATGGAAGTCACGGGCACTGATCAAGGGAGAAATGCGCCAGATTGATGATTTGAAAAGGTGGGCATATCGCAGAGTCTTTAGTGCTCTAAGGAAGCAAGAGATATTAATAAGTTGGTGTAAGATACGATCAGAACAAAGCATGTATTGAGATAGCAGATAGCCCTGAGGACGCTGCGTTAGGACATATTTGAGCATATTATGCGACGAGACAACTCCGATAAGAGTATTCTGTTCCGCCTATTGGAGGTCAAGAGACGCCAAGAACGACTACACATATCTTTGATGCCGTTAAGAGATGAACTGGAGTGGCGTTGGCTGAGGCAGTAAGGTCGGCATCAAACAGAAAGTGTCGGAGGTGAGAGGTGAGAGGTGACCACAAAAAGCGCTATAGGCGTTACCTGAAGGAATGAGGAGAATTAAAAGAATTTTATACGCTTTCATTTCATATAATTTTAATATTAATCTCAATATTTTCTGTGACAAACAACAATATAGAAACACTTTGCCACATATTATTTCACCTGTAATAAATTGCAAATGTTATTGATAAGAGAAGCACCAATAATCAAATTCTTTTTAAACCAGATTGTATCACAATTCTTATCTTATCTAGATAAAGTCACAGTTCTTATGAATACAATCACGGACTGCTGGTAGGAACTTATATGTTTTACAAATACGCAATTAAAATTGCTGAACAGAAGACGAACTAATTTCAGAAACAATTTGGGGTCGCTCTTACGAGAAAGTACTAATGTGTCGAATAGATACATCAACACTACTGAAGAAAAACAAAACAGAGCATAAATAAATGAATAAATAAAATTCAAGCCTCAAAATGAAGTGCTTAAATGCTGAAATGTTATCGTTTCTAAAATGGTAATTTAGCTTCGTTCATTTTCCACCGACGTAAGCTAGATTTCCTCTAACTTTTATATAACTATTTTCATAGCCAGTATACTGATAAGCAGTTCTCTTTCGTATCATGACTAAGCGCAGTACTAGATTGGTAGTTAGGTCTCAATATTTGAAGTGTTGAATTTGCGACGTTCAATTCTAATTGTTTCGTCCCTCGCACTTTCCGACTGTGAAATTCATATCGAATTCTTACATTCCTCTAAGATTTCATCTTCACTTGAATCCTGTTTTTTTTTTTTTTTTGTCCGTTCTGCACATTAAAAACCTCCCAGTTTCTTTCACTTGTACTATGAAACTAATAAACATGACATATTCGCAAATATTATGGATGCGCAAATGGATGGGATTAAGAAGTGTGTTTTGTGTCAGTCTTACCAATAGAGAGATCATCTATGAAAATATGACAACATTTGAAAGCCATGCTTCTTATCGGGTTGGAATACATATATCAATATAAATTATTTACATATTTTAACTATTAAATACAAACATAAGCGACGCTCGTTTTTCTTAATCATTTAAACACAGACAAGGGAATAAAGCCACTAAGACGCAAGGGGGTTACTGAGTGTTAGTGAATATGAGAAAAACACTAGGAAAGACAGATAACTCTAAAAGAACACCTAATAAGAATAGAATAGATAACGATTGATATTTCATTTAAATCTTTGAATAGTTGGCTTGGAAGCAATAAGTTGGAAAAAATGTTTTACGAACGAGAAGTTTGATAGAAAAATCTGTTAGCATATAACTTACAGTTTCATCTAATCATATCCTTTGTAAAATGATATGACCTTTCAGACAAACTAGTATTATGCTTAAATGCATAACTTCTAGGTACCATAGAGGAATGTTCATCAGAACAATTATCATGAAACTATTTACAGAAAAACAAAGAGAAGCTACATTACGGTGATTTGATAGTGACTAAAGGTGAGATACCAGGACCAATATCATTTTTACAGTGGTATTCACCCTGTACAAGGCCAGATGGTAACTCGAGGTAGAGTGTTACAGTGTCAGCAGCACAGTTTATGCAAGTACGTGTGGAAGAAAACGGTTAACCATAGACTTGAATAGGTTAATATTATAGTGATCAGAGAAGCAACCTCTGTCTGTTCCACAAGGCAGCGGTTCGTGGGAAAAATGTGCTTAGTATGGCAAGACTTAAAGATGAAGTTTAGGAAAGGTGTGTAGTTCATTTGAACACTCTCCATGAAAATAGCAACAGAGAAGCGAGAGGCTTGCAATGTCTCATCTATAGGAAAGGGATTGCAGAGTGGAAAATAATCTATTGCCTAAGGATGCGGAACCGCTTTTGGGTTCTATCGCGAAGGGAAAGTGAAATCTGGACAGCTTCAGTCCACAGGTAGAAGTACTCCATTTATGGTTTGAGATGGCTTTTGTAAAGGTAGAGTATAGCAAGAGGAGTCAGGTACTTGGTGAAGGAACAACAAACGATTATTTTTCAGAATCATTAGCGATGTATCGTATGTATGACTAGCAGCATGGCCCGGCGTTGCCAGTGCTTGATTCAAAAATCGTACGACTCATACAGCAATCGCTATCACATGACTTAAAATATTTTTGCCCTTCCTTGCCTTTAAAGAAGTGCCCTTTGCCGTGCTGATGTTGCTACATGCCTTACTTCTAACACTGCGAATTTCATTTAAATCTTTGAAGAGTTGGCTTGCAAGCAATAAGTTGGAAAATTTTCTACTAAACATTAAATCTGTTACGAAAAAAGAACTAAACAAAATGAACACAAAACGATCAACTTTAAAAAAGGACTCGTAACTGGAAAAACCGAATGAAAAAAGAATGTTGACAACAAATACTTTTTCATACCCAACCCAGTTTTGTGGAATCAGAATCAACGTTGAGTTTAAGCAAGCGAATGAGCCAATTGGAGTAAAGTGCCATACAGATATAAATTTTTCCCACTTGTGACGAATGCAGCTAACGAAATTGTTTGCATGCTAGCATGCTAGTTAGCATTCGTGTCAGTCAGCTGTTGGCTCTCACGCTGGCCAACAGAATCTTCTTGCCTATTCGTGGCAGCCAGTAAAACATGGCTGCAAACTACATGAAAACTGCCGTAGAAGCATGGAAAAATCGATTATTTCAACTATGGACGGGTCTTGGCCTTTCCGCTTACTTGGAGCATGTGCATGTAAATTGTGGTGCAAATCCTTCGAAAATTGCGGCCGTGCATTTGTTACACACACACACACACACACACACACACACACACACATCCTGCCTTTTATAGATAGAGATTTTCATTTGTGGCCTGGGTCGATTATAAATCCCAACAGTGTATCAAGGCCCTGGGCCTCCATGCGGAAACATCCGCTTATCCCGATTAGTTAAAAGTTCTGGGTCCTATCAGTCAACTAGTTTGCTTTTCGACGTATTTAATGAAGCCTGTCAGTTTTTCCCTCACTGACCTGCTAGATCAAAGTCAGAGGAGAATAAGCTGCCAAGCTCTGGTCATCCGGAGTTTTAGAGGCGCAACCATATACCGTTGTATCATCAACATAGATATTCACAAATCAGTGGAGTATATTCTTAATCAGATCATTTATTTAGAGAAGTAACAGGGTTAGACCGAGAAGCGAACACTTTATGGACGTCCACGTTTATCGCCTTTGGTTATGATTAATATAAAGGTCACGGAACTATTGTAAATTTTAAGAAAAAAAAAAACGCAAACCGAGATGGTTTTTCTTTACCCATATATTTTAGCAGGTAAACAAATCTTTTTATTTAGATTGTGAGAATTCTAGATAAAAGCGTTTCAAGCGAATATTAATAGAAGCAAACATTCTTCTCCCGAGTGGAATTTTCTTTAAAAACAAACTAATCGTCCATACCCGTCTAATTGAAGATGAAGGTTAATTTATTTGTGCGCCTAGCAACGACTGAAATTACGGAAATGGCTCCTGGAACCAGAACGCTGATGCTTTACGCATGTTAACCTGGAGGAATCCAATGAGAACTAGCCTCTAATTCTAAGGTCCAAAGCCTTGACAACTAAGTGATAGCATTAAAAAAAGTAAAAACATGCATAAGGATGCATAAGAAAACACTAACATAAAAGGAGGCCTTGACTTTATCGTGAAAAAATTATGATAACTTTATACACCTGATTACAATTACCTTATCAAGAAATATTGAGAAATATAGATTTTTCTGTAATTACTTCTGGCTTCAATTTTTATTTTTCTATTATCAGCAGCTTCCAATCAACGTTATTAAATTCTCCCGCTGTTTTTCTTATTTTTCATTGTTTCCTTTACATTAATTTCCAAAGTACTTGATTACTATATTGGAAATCGATTATATACAATTGAATGAATGACGTTGTGAATGAAAACATTCATTTGTCTGCTTTGGGTCAATAACTCAGAAAATACCCCATGAAAGTAAAAAAAAAAAAAAAAAAAATACTGGAAAAATCTTAATAATTACAAAAAGACGATAATGACAGTTCTAAAGAGAAGAAGAAAGAAGAATTGACAGCTATTTTTCAATGCGTGTTTGTGTGTGAGTTTTGTGCTTTGAAACATTCCAATATGGCCGCCTGACTAACAATGGCGCGCTAATTATTCAGTATTGTTACGAAAGTGATGAAAAGTAAAATTACGGCATCAACAACAACAAAACTTTAAAAAAAAAAGAAAGAGATAAGTGCATTGTTTTCAAACAATAAACAAATGCTGAATCTGGAATTGGCGCTGTTAAATTTTTAAGTTTGATTTTCGTCGCAACCATAATCGACTGCCGGGCTTTGGAATCGGAAAATGAATGAAGAGAACTAAATTTATTATGATGATGAAGATAATAATGCTGCTGCTGATGATGATGGTTATGATGAAACTGATGATGATGATGATGATGATGATGGTGGCAGTGATGCTTCTCTTGCTGCTGCTGCTGTTGCTGTTGGTCCTGCTGCTGCTGTTAATTATGATAATGAGAACTTTCGGAAGGTGGAACTGGTAATAATATCGAAAATAAGAAGTTAAAGGCTGAAATATACCAAGAGCAAAGCTACTATGTTTACTAATATTAGTAAACATAGTAGCTTTGCTCTTGGTATATTTCAGCCTTTAACTTCTTAATTTCGATATTATTAATTAATGATAAAAATAATACAAAAAGAATGGAAAGTAAGAAAAAAATGGATATATAAGAATTGTAATAATAATTACATGATAATAATTAAATTGAAATCTGTGATAGATATCGAAAATGAATGATGCAATTCATAGTATTGTGGCGTTTGGAATTGTGCCAAAAATACATGAATCTATTGATTGTTGATTAACTGTTTTGTTTAATGGCATATCGACTTAATATGGGGAAATTAATGCCGAAATTTAATTTTCTTGGGAGCTTTGAAATGTACAAAAATATTATATATGTTATTCTGCTTTCACAATTGAATACTTGGTAGATGATACTCAGCATCTGTACATATATATGATTGTATAGAGGCGGGGATATACGTGTTTTATTTTGTAGTTTGTTGAAATTAAATTTTGGAATAAAATTTGATTAATTTAGGAAATTGTACTATGTTGTATGGATTAATGCTACGAAAGAGTTCTTTCATGTTGACTGTTTAGTTGATTATACTTATCGGTATGTTAAACTCTATGGGTTATTTAATGCTGAAATCTAAATATTTAGAACTCGACTGTATGCTTTCATCTACTATAAATATGTATTGCTGGTAATTTTACTACAAAAAATGTATTTTTATTCTTTCATAGTGATTTGTTTTTGTTTGCTGTTTCACTATCTGCCTTTAGCTTGGAACCTAACAGGTACTACCACCCTGGGTCAGGATGGCCTGGGAATAACAGCGATTACGCGGTGGTTCCCCGCTCCCCAAGACCTCCAATCTCCCGATAAAAGATCTAGACACCGGATGACGTGTATCGCCATATCGAGGACTAGCTTGAGTCGAGATTGGACGACATGGAAATCAAAGGTTATCTAAGAGGTTAAACTCTCAAAATCGGGTCTTATGCTTAAAAGGATGCTGCGAAATGTAATGGTAATTTGAAAAAAAATTGCTCTTACACTGTTCTATTCTTAACGTTAAGCGAATAACTATTAATATTCAAATGCATGTGTATATAATACGCCACACAAACATATATATGTAAATTCAACTGCCAACCGATATATATATATATATATACATACATGCACAGACACACACGCACACAAAAACATACACATATACAACATACATATATATATATATATATATATATATATATATATATATATATATATATATATATATATATATATATATGCATGTTTCATTAGAAATGACAGACAAGGTACTATGATTAACCTTTTTATATTATGGTTCGGATAGAAAAATACAATGAACGAATATTATCTATGAGTTCTAATGCCCCGTAAGAACTGTGTTCCTGATCAAACCAAATTCATAAATAATTACCTCGATCACAGGACTAGATGCGTATCCAGACGCATTACGTTACACCTATCTGACCACAGCCCAATTAAAACCCATTTAAACACACACATGCACACAAACTTGCCACACTCCAACCAAACCATACTAGTAGAAAATACAATAACCTCATCTACACGTAAACAAAAGAATAAATATAATGGAAGCCTTGATAATAAAAAAAGAAAATGCCGACACATAGTAATATTAACTACGAACACGGCCACAATGTGCTAACTGTGTTCTAAAAATAAAACAACTCTATGATACTGAAAGCACACAAACAACGCATGCACCAAATTGAATTGAAAAAATAAAATCATCCTTGATAATGGCTAAAATTATACCCGAAAGCGTTCGAAATTGCAGGACATATGAACAATTTCTACACACTCTGTGTTCAAAATGAAAAATATACTTGTTCGAACACAAGAAAAATTAAATAAAAAGCTTAATCGTAGTACCTTATCTTTCGTTTTTAATGAAACATGCATAAATGAAGGATTGCTGCCTAAATACTTATTATACACACACACACACACATATATATATATGCATCTATATATATATATATATATATATATATATATATATATATATATATATATATATATATATGTATGTATGTATATATACAATTAATCTATGTAATAATTGAAGGGCAGTGTGCAGTTATTTTTCTGTGAAATAATTGAGGGTAGTGTGTGAAATAATGATGACGCAGCCGCCCAAATTAAAGTTATATTTGTTTTTGAAAAGATACCTTTAGTTAGATAAACATTATGGGAAACAGACGTGACCTACGGGCAATATTAGTCGTGTTGAATATTTTTTTTTTATAAACTTAAATTGAATTTTAATTAAATTAATTTGTCCTGTCCTCTAAAATATTTAATCAAATATATCATCAATATATCGTGCGGACATAACAGAAGATATATCAGGTGGCTCTTTAAAACAAATTAGGAAAAAAGAAATAAAAATCATTCTGGAGCCGATGTTCTTACCAAAAATTGTATGAAACTAACGAATCCGGCCCCAAACATGAGACGGATAGAAATCACCAAGGTCCACGTCACTCTAGCTACTTCTTTTCAAGACCCCATTTGCCGTCCATATGCATAAAGCTAACAAACTACAAAGAAACCGGTCCAAACTACGGCGACATATTTCACAGTAAGAAGTAAATTCTCTTTTATCTCCCGTTACACTACGAACGCACACACATACTAACTCTTTCACACTATTACACATATAGCAGCATTTCACTGTTCCTCTCATACGTATTTAAATTATTTATTTGTTGATTTTACGTTGGCCTTTTTTTACTGAATTTTATTCACTCATTGACATTCGTAGAATTTCTCTAAAGGGTCAGATTAAGAATAGACACGCAACAATATTTTATATAATTGTATCGAATCCCGACATCACAGTTTTAACATTTAAGAAAAACCTTTGTAGAAGGATCCCTAAAATTTTCGAAAAAATAAGGCTGTCTATAGCTTTTGCAATTTAGATGAAAATTAGTCTATCTTTATATACGTTAAAATTGCTACATGATTTTAATATATTTTTGTATTCTTTAACTTTCCAAGAATTAATGTAATTTACTTTAAATACTTTTAATTTTATACTGACCTGTCATTTTCAACATTTTGGATTTTGATGGTCATTACATTATTAAATATTTGTATGTATCAATATTGATAAAAAAATATAGACTGATTTAGATGTATTTTTATAAATATTGTAAGCTTCTGATGAAGAAGATTTATAAAGAAATTAATTTTTTAAAATGATGGCGATAACATATAATATACACATTATATCTTTTGAAATAATTCACTAATAAAGATATTGGGTTTAATAATGACTAGCAGTAGAGCCCGGCGTTGCCCGGGGATGTAACAGTAAGAGATAGATCAAGTATCGACCATCATAAAGACTGAAAAATAAAATTGACAAAGATTATTGTTTAAGATTGACGGACACGCATGTCTTAATTATTTATTTATTTTTTTTTTACGAATTGGTCAAACCCAAATTCAAACAAAAACATTGTTTACAATCGTTATGAGTCTATCGATTGGTAAATAGAATTTTATTATAAACAATTGTCTTGTAAATGGAATTTTTAAAAGCATTCTGAATGTAAATAAAAGAAAAAAAGTGTGCAAGACAATAAGAAATACTACCTGCCAAAAAAAAGTGGATGTTTGTTTTAACGGCTGAAAAATGTAAGAAATCCGATCCCATATATAAAGGAACACACACACACACACACACACACACACACACACACACACACACACACAAACATACAACCTGGGTTTTTAACCGAAGTAACTCCACGGAATCGCTAAAACATAGAGCATAGTCTGATGAAAAAGACATAAAGTTTATGAAAACCAAATTTTTTCGTCAAAATGCTTATGGTTTTATGAAGAGGATAGACTAAATTTTTTAATTATTTTTAAAAATTTTTCCATCTTTTAGAATATTCTAAATTTTTATTTAAATAACCTTGTTTTCTTTATTGCAAACACATTAATTTGGAAAATCTTGCAAAAGTAAAAATAATTGTCAGATGTTAATGAAACTTTCAGAAACTATTCATAGATGATCGAAATTATTATAAATATGTTTTTTTTATTAAAGTCATGGCAGAAATATTTTTTTATATTTATTAACACCCCATAACTAATTTTATGAAAAACTCTAGAAATTCGAGACCATCGGTTTTAGTGATTACAATAGTTAAAAAGCACAAGGCTTTGAAGAATGCAAATCATGTTTTTTTTGTTTTTGTTTTTTTTTGGCCAACGTACCTGAAAATCAGCTGTGAATTGTAACATACAAAACTCAATAAAACAAATATATTATTTAATTTCAAATGCTTTGGTTTGTTTTAATTTGTTTTTATGAATGAAAATTGAATTTTTAATACAATTATTTCTTATTTCTTTAATTTTAAAAAGATTTTTAAAAAATGTTTAAATTGAATTTTAAAAAATATTTAAACATTAGTTAAAAGCAACATCAACCTTTCAAAATGTCCGTGTGAGATTGTCATTGGCTAGCGCTTTGAAAATTGTATAATTTGGACCAATCAGATTAGCCATGGTAATTAAGAAATGTAATTATTGTGTTTATAGTCGGACAGTAAATATCAAGTACGGAAGACCAACCAGAATACAATTTAGTTGCATTATTTGAGTTCAGCATTGTTCTCCGCTGTTAAGCCCTTTACTTTTGCGAAACACGTATGGAGAAGTTAATTTGAGTTTTCAATTTCAACTGAGAAGGGTACCAACAAGTAACAGTATCATCTTATGAAATTTAACTACTGCTAAACTTTAATTTATATGAACTTATTTTTATATTAATCTCAGTTATGACATTTTTCCATAAATGAAATATCAAAATTAATAATAAAATGAATGGAAATACAAATAACACAGTAAAATGTAATAAATGTACATAAAATTATAGTATTTTATGTATACTTCTGATAAAATTTCATAAGAAAGGTACCTAAATTAATTAGATACCTTTTTCTTATGAAATTTAATCTCACTATTAACAGTCTTATTTTTAATTTCTTTATATTTTCCATAAAGCATCGTAAACGTAAAAATGAAAGCTAAGTACAAAAAAAAAAAAAAAAAAAAATTAGAGCGCTGAAAGTTTTCCTTAAAAGTAACAATGTAAATAATTTGTTCACTTAAATAATTTCACTTCCTTCCATCCGTAGAAAGAATTCTCCTCCCGTAAGTTATCTAAACGTCATGAATGTGCCTTTCGTCAATCGTCAAGCGACGCGAAAGGTTATGACCTGCTTTGTTTTATTTTTGAAATTACATTTTTTCAGCGCCGAAGCTAAGTTAAGCTTGGTTCAAAATATTTTAAATAAACAGTATAATTTCTGTTTTTATTAAAATCAGTTTTGAAAAAATGATAATTGACTTTTAAAAGAATATCAAAGTAAGATTTTAATCTTTTTTATCAAATCGAAAAAAATGATTGAAAATGATTATCTGTCCTTTTTTTTACCCCAAAAAACAATATTTTTAACGAAAATTACAGACGTGCTAGAAACGATTAAAAAATGTAAAAAAATACCCCCAAAATACTTTGATCTTTCCTCTTTAATAATAATATGAACATTAGACGATAAAATTTTGTTTTCGTCAAGTTCGGCGTCTTTTTCATCATGCTATGCTCTTTTATTTACATTTTCGTGGGTGAATTGTCCCCCTTTCATTCTCACGATGTGTCTTAATCGTCTTTTCAAATTGATTTTCTTAAAAAACAACTGTCTTTTTCCCATTTTCGGCGCCGTTAGAACCACCAAAAGGTAATTTTATGTAGTCCTGTGAAGTTTTGTTGAAATCGGCTAAAAAATGTAGGAAATTCGATCCAACATATAAACGTTACAGACACACACACACACACACACACACACACACACACACACACACACACACACACACACACAATGTGCGTTTTATAATAAGTAAGATACATTCCTTCTTGCCGTTAAATTTGACGGCATGGGTATACTCGCAAATTAATAATACTAATAATAACACAATTACTACTACTACTACTACTACTACTACTACTAATACTATTATTATTATTATTATTATTAATAATAATAATAATAATAATAATAATAATAACAACAACACAACATATATTATTTCAGAGAATGGATATTCCAACAAACTGTTATGGCTTTCCCACGTAATTTCAATGTTTCGAAAAGAGGATTTAGATAACTGCGAAGCCATAAGAACCAGAAAATCGAAGTAACAAAAAAGGAGGAAACTTAAAACTGCAATTATAATTGTTGTGATAGAGGCGCTGAGTTAGGGTACGGAAAATTATGTCAGTAAAATTCCGAGAGACATCATCATTTCAGAGCTATGAAACATTACTTTGTACGAAACTGCATATATCACACGGAAAACACCCTCTAACACTAAATGAAACGTCCCAGATATGCAGAGTTAACATTCCAACCATGCCCTTTTTACTCATAGACACTAGTAGGGTCTTGGTACTTAGGCACTTAAAACTACTCTCTGCCGAGGATGCGTTCATACGCAATAATAATAATAATAATAATAATAATAATAATAATAATGCACTTAGAGAACGGCGAGATATAAAAAACAATAAAGAAAAAACACTGGGTTTGAAAATATTCAGCAATATTTCGACTGCATAACTGTTTTTAACATGTTACGTTTGAAAATTATATACACGAAAAACATATATTTTTTTTAAAAATAGAAAAACGGTAAGACTTTGAACAAACTCCTCTTGTCTTGTGAAAACGGCTATACTTGTAATGAAGACACCAAAACAAAAGAAACGAAGACCCCAAAACAAAAGAAACAAAGACATCTATGAATATCATGCAACTAAAACGTACATAATATGATGGAGATCATGTTCATCATGGAATGTACTGTTAGTTGATTAGTTACCAAGAGGAATTAATCAAACAGCTTAGTTTAAATATTACGAAACGCTCCTATCATTCTGTTCATTCGTCCGTGGCGGGAAGTTAATTTGCTTGCAACCCGTAACTACCCTCAGGCTTTTAAAACACATGAGGGTAGTTACTGGTTGCAATGCCGGTAGATTTTGGATATTTCTTTCGAAATTACAGTCGTTTGTAAAATTTCCACTAACTCCGTTATTGTCACATTGTTGAGTCTGGTATCATAACTGTGGCCATTAGATCTTTTATTTAATCTTTCTTAGGTGCAACCGCATAAATCAAGTCATGTTTGCTAAATTAGGCGGCGTATCTGTCTATATTTTTAAGATGAGGAATTATGTACATTATTTACATTATTCGGACTATTGTCCTCATCTTTGTCGCCATATTTATTACAACGTTTCCGGCTTTTCAGTATCTGTCTATATTTCTGAGATGAGGTATTATGTAAACTATTTACATTATTCGGACTATTGTCCTCATCTTTGTCGCCATATTTATTACAAAGTTTCGGCCTTTCAGTATCTGTCTATATTTCTGAGATGAGGTATTATGTACATTATTTACATTATTTATTGTCCTCATCTTTGTCGCCATATTTATTACAACGTTTACATATATTTCTGAGATTATGTACATTATTTATATTATTCGGACTATTGTCCTCATCGTTTCGCCATATTTATTACAAAACGTTTCAGTATCTGTCTATATTTCTGAGATGAGGTATTATGTACATTATTTACATTATTCGGACTATTGTCCTCATCTTTGTCGCCATATTTATTACAACGTTTCGGCTTTTCAGTATCTGTCTATATTTCTGAGATGAGGTATTATGTAAACTATTTACATTATTCGAACTATTGTCCTTATCTTTGTCGCCGTATTTATTACAACGTTTCGGCCTTTCAGTATCTGTCTATATTTCTGAGATGAAGAATTATGTACATTATTTACATTATTCGGACTATTGTCCTCATCTTTGTCGCCATATTTATTACAAACGTTTCGGCCGTTGTACTCTCCGCCCTTCTTCAGGTGGTTGGAATACAACCTTTTATTTTACACACTGGGGTAGACGGTTCTATTTCTAGAATTGTCTACCCCAGTGAGCGAAATAAAGGGTTCAGTTCGACATTCTAACCACCTGAAGAAGACTGGAGCGTACAACGGCCGAAATGTTGTAATAAATATGGCGACAAAGATGAGGACAATAGTCCGAATAATGTAAATACTGTAGGCGGCATATATTAAATGGGAATCAGTACAATTGCCACCTTTTGAATGAATCGTCATGTTTCTCTTTTTATTCCATTATTTATTTATCTTTTCCAACGTTCTGGCCGTGCTTATCACGCGATAAAATCATACCTGACGTGCCAATTTTTGCTCATAAGATGAATTTACACGGAGATAAAAAAAAATGATTGAAATCAAGCTAATGATTTAATTCGGCAGTATGTTAATCGCGACGAAAATATTCAAATTGTCAACGAAATGGCTAAAAATGAAGATTTAGCCATAATTTTACCACGGATCAAAACATTACGAAAATTCTAATACAATCCCTTTAGTCATCAGCGGAAGCCCATATTGCAATTTTTGTTGTTATTATTGCTTTTCTGTGGCACTCCATATTACTCGTTCCAACATTGTATTCATTTCTATGCTTGAACAGCTCAGGAGATTTTCGTGGCCTAGCATGTGTGCTGATCCCTTAAGTTGGAATATGAGCTCTGGTAAAAATATGGCTTGATAACAGCAAAAAATTGCACTGGTAAAAATGGTTGCTGAAAACATTGGGTTTATAATACCCAGAAATTCATACACAAATGTTTTCAAAGACACATGACACAGTGGATAAAAGCGTTGGTAAGATCCAGTGACAAGACCAAAAGAGTGTAAGTTCAATATACGGTTAAGGTAGTGGAGAACTTGGAGAGGGAAATTAACAGGAGATAACTGATAAATGACATCCATTAAACATGGCTCGCGGAACTAGAACAGTCTAACCCAGTGAGCGAAATAAAGGGTTCAGTTCGGCATTCCTACCTAAAGAAGGCCGGAGCGTACAACGGCCGAAACGTTGTAATAAATATGGCGACAAAGATGAGGACAATAGACAGAACAATGTAAATCGTGTAGAAGAAAGTGATGAAAATATCCGCGATCTAAATAGATATTCTCAAACGACATTTCTTTTCTTTCAAATAACAAAAATAATCAGAAAAATTCTGTCAAATTCGAGCGTTCACACTCGAAACTCCATTGCAGTTGCAGATTGTTGTACTCGAGGAAACATTCAGAGAAAACAAATATCCTTTTTGTTGTGCAACATGTGTCAAAATCAAAAAGTGACATCATAATGTCTTACCTCGGACGATAAACTACATCAGCGTCCGAGGTAAGACGATAAACTACGTCCAACAGGAGGTTTTGAGGAGAGTGAAACCACTTCTTAATTGCTGGTGTTCCCAGGTCCGCTCTGATCCGGGGTGGTAGCGTCGGTTAGGGTCCCAGCTATGGGCAAATAGTTAACCCTCGAAACTGAGGTAAGAAGCATTATGAAAGTGTAAAACTAGGTTTTAATACCAGAAATACTTTGTAAAACATTATTACCAGAAATAAATTTCTGAAGAAGAAATATTACTACAGGAAACAGTTATGCAACATATGTCAAAATGAAAAAGTGACCTCAGAATGTCTTCAGATGGTGGCATTTATATTGATTTTCATTTAATATACACTGGTCAAGGTGTCAAATAAGATTTGATTTATGTGGGTTGCACAACGGAAACATTAAGTAAAAAGAATCAATAGCTACAAATATGATGTTAGGCACAAAAATGCAACGTCATCATAGCTTGCAAGACATTTTTGACAAACGATTATACTTGAAATAATATCTGGAATCCACCAACCTTAAAATACATGAAAATAGTTACGGAAGCAAAATAGTAACTTCTCGTTCCCGGTGAATAAATAAAATGACAGGAGAGTTCCATATTATTTATACTAAGCTGTTTGATTAATCCCCTCTTGTAACTAATCAACTAACGGAAAATTCCACGATGATTTCGGTCACTATCATATTACACATGATTCAGCTACATGCCTTCACGCTGGCGGCTTCTTCGTTGTTTTGATGATTTGATTACCAGTAGAACTGTTTTTACAAAACATGAACGATTCTACAATGACGTTCATATTTTTCTTTTTTTTTTTGTGGATTCCTTAAATATTTTATACATCTATACAACCGTTCTGGGTATGACGATAGACTACATCTGCGTCTGGCGTATGATGATAAACTATGTCCGGGGTAAGACGGGGTGGTAGCACCGTTTAGGGTCCCAGTTATGGGCAAATAGTTAACCTCGAAACTGAGGTAAGAAGCATTATGAAAGTGTGAAACAAGGTTTAAAACCAGAAATGATTAGTAAAACATTATTACCAGAAATAAATTTTTGAAGAAGAAAAATTATTACCAGCAATACGTTTTTGAAAAAAAATATTACCAGAAATACATTTTTTAAAATTATATTACCAGCAATTCATTTTTAAAATTATATTATCAGCTATACATTTTTGAGGAAAAATATTATCAGAAACAGATTTTTGACAAAACAAAAAATATTATCAGGAAAAAAAAAAGAATCGACATTAAATGAGCCATTGAGGTAGATATGCCGTAAAACAAACCAAACGAAACCAAACCAAACATCTATACAATTTTTAACAGAATTTGAAGAAGACAGGCATAACGTTGAAATATACTTGAACATTGCTAAACAGTGTGTGATTTCTTTTTTTTCTTTTCTCAAATCGCGCTGCTTCCTAAGTGTTGAATAATAATAATAATAATAATGATTGACGTAACTCTTCCAATATTTTTCTCCAGTTAAGAGAAGAGCGCGCTTTATGAAGAGAAAAAGAAAAGAAAAAAATCACTGTTTGACATTCTGTTGAAACATTGTTTAACATTGTCAAACATTGTTTTTTTTCTTTTCTTAATTCGCGCTCTTGTCTTAACTGTAATAATAATAATAATAATAATAATAATGGTGATGATGTATTGCAAAGAAACTATAAGAGGATGTCAGGAAGCCAATATATTGTCGGACATTACTATTAATACTGACAGACATATGAAAGTAAACAGACCAGACATTATAACTAACAACTACAAACATTAATGCCTTCATATATATATATATATATATATATATATATATATATATATATATATATATATCATTGCCGCCACTTAAATGTCTGTTATGGTAAAGTATAACTCAAAAATAAGTAAACATATTGAAACTGAATATCAAAAGAAAGTAGCATCTTAAAACTAATAATAAAACTATATTTGGAAACCCGGGAACGATGCAAAATAGAGAACAACAAGATTTTCAATCGTCCGTGTTTACAAGAGAAATTTTAAATTTGTAAAATGTGTGAGTGCTCATTGACTCAGGTGTCTATTATGCATCTCAAGAAAATATCAACTCTCTACTTTATTTCTCCTTATTATTAAGATATTTTTAGTGTCTACGAGTGTTCAAGGTGATACTACGGTTTCTTAATTTGGAATATTAGAACAGTCCAGCCTAAATTAGTAATAATAAGAAATTATATCGTATTAAGAATATTCTATTTAAATACTAAACATGTTAAGTATCATTTGCCATCAAAATCCGGGCAAAGCGAATAAATTTACTTTTTTTACACTGGAATTCGTTAATTTTCCGGTAAGGGATGCTACAAATATAAAGTATAACACAACAACAACAATAATAATAATAACAATAATAATAATAACAACAATAATAATAACAACAATAATAATAATAATAATAATAACAACAACAGCAATAATAATAATAGTATTAAATTTCCAATGCTACAAATATAAAGTATAACACAACAACAACAACAATAATAATAATAATAACAACAACAATAATAATAATAATAATAACAACAATAATAATAACAACCACAATAATAATAATAATAATAATAATAATAATAATAATAATAATTACATGGATGACTTAAAATTGTATGCTAGGAATGACAATGAGCTGGAAGGTCTTCTGCAAACTGTAAAATGCTTCAGTGAAGACATCGGAATGAAATTCAATTTGGATAAATGTGCTAAAGCTACAGTTTTACGAGGATCGCTACAACAAACTTCCTCTATTAGTTTAGACCCTGCTGTAACAATAAAAGATTTAGAACAAGGAGAAGCTTATAAGTACCTAGGTGTAAATGAGAGTGAAGGAATTCACCATAATAAAATGAAAGAAATCGTGCGTAAAGAGTACTATAGAAGGGTACGACTGGTATTAAAAACTGAATTGAATTCTCAGAACAGAATTATGGCCATTAATAACCTAGCCATCCCAGTGGTCCAATATAGTTTCAACATCTTGAACTGGACTCTAAATGACATCAGACAAATGGATTCTAAAACAAGAAAGCTTCTTTCTAAGTATAAGATGCATCATCCAAAGGCTGATGTAGACCGTCTATACATACCCCGTAAAGAAGGTGGAAGAGGTCTTATTCAGCTAGAATTGTCATACAAGACAACAACTATTGGCTTACTAACTTACATGGAAACAACAAATGACTGGATGATAAAATTAGTGAAACAACATGAAAACAGAAAGAAAAAATATTCAATAATAAAAGAAGGCAGTAAATACAAACAACATTTACATTTAGTAGATTCTGTAGTAAATCAAAACAGAAGCCAAGAACCAACTATTGCAGCAAAAGATATGAAAAAGAAAGCCAAGGATAAAGCCCTTGAACAGATGAAACAACGCTGGCAAGACAAACCTCTGCATGGCCAATATCCAGAACGTGCAAATAAACCCAATGTTGATAAAGTTAATACTCATCGATGGTTACGAGCATCTGGATTAAAGTCTGAAACTGAAGGCTTTATTCTTGCAGCGCAAGACCAGAGTCTTTTCACTAGGAATTTTCAGGCAAATATCATACATAATAATGTGGATCCAAAATGCAGGTTCTGTGACAAATACCAAGAAACAATAGACCATCTAATCTCAGGATGTTCTATACTTGCCCCAAATGAATATAAAAATCGTCACGATAGAGTGGGGCAATACTTACACTGGACAATGTGCAAACACTTTGGAAAATGTGTAAGCAAACACTGGTATGAACATCGGCCAGCGCCGGTTACAGAAATAGAAGATGTCACCATTCTATGGGATTATACCATCCACACAGACAGAAAATTGAAGCAAATAGGCCGGACATTATTGTCAAAAACCAGAAAGAAAAAAAAACTTGCCTACTAATTGATATGGCTTGTCCAGCGGATTGTAACATAGCAACCAAGGAATTTGAAAAACTATCAAAATACAAAGACCTGGAAATTGAAATAGAAAAATGTGGAAATTGAAAACAAGAATAATACCAGTGGTAATAGGTGCACTTGGAATTATAAAAAATGGAACAAAACAACACATTGAAAGAATCCTGGAAACCCCAGCTTAAGAGACATACAGAAAATTGTCTTATTAAGTACAGCACACACACTAAGGAGAACTTTGTCTATGTAACGCTAGCAACTTCATCGGATAAAAAAAAAAAAAAAAATTAACATGAAATGTGGCCATAACAACACACCACGACCTGCCTTAGGTCTTTCCGCAGACTTGGTAGGTAGTGTGTCCATAGCAGAAATCGAATGATGATGATGATGACAATATTAATAATAATAATAAATTTCCAGTGCTCACAGACAAAGCAATCGAAGCCAATCGCCCATATATCGTGATAAAAGACCTCAAAAAAAAAAAAAAAAGAATACGCTTTCTTACGGACATGTTAGTTCTTGCAGATTGTAATGTTTAATTAAAGAACTTCAATAGAACTATAAAAATACAAGAATCTTGAAGTGTCCATATTAAATTTAAAGTACAGGAATATGGCAGTAATTCCAGTTGTAGTTGGAGCCAATGTTTTGGTCAGAAAATGTTCCGATTGAAGTGATCCCTGAAAGAGCATACCTTAAAGAAAGAATATTGTAGTCACGGTAGGATTTTTTATGTGAAATAACTGTGAGCCTAAGTTTTCTATTTAAAAAAAAATGGTCATTGGAAAATGTCATAATGCCATATCTAAACTTAGGTCTCCGGTTCGAACTCATAAGTGGCTCCCTAGTGCAGGGTTAAAAGCTAAAACCCAAGGCTTTATTATTGCTGCACAGGACCAATGCTTGCTAACTAGAAATTACCAAGTACACATAGTGAAAAATTGTATTAGCCGAAAATGCATAGTTTGTGATAAATATACAGTAACAATTAAACCTCTTGTATCAGGCTGCATGGTAAAAGCACTCACTGAATATAAGATCCGGCATGAGAGATTGGTTTAATATCTGCATTGGAAAATCTGCAACTTTTATGAAAAGCAAACTGGAAGAAATTGGTATAAACACCATCCAGGCCCGGTTAGGGAGATAAGACCTGTAACGATTTTATAGGATTTTTTTCAATAAACAGAGATAAAACAATGAAAACTAATCGACTATGTGTCGTGATCAGTGGTCTCAAAAGCAAAACGTGCCTTCTTATTTATATGGCTGTCCGTGCAGACATTAATGTGTCTTTGAACCCCCCACCCTCCAAATATCAAAATGCAAGACCTTCAAATAGAAATCTCAGAAATGTGACAGGTGAAGACATCAACAATTCCAATTGTAGAGGGAGATTTCGGATTGATTGGAAAAGCATCCAATAGACTCACTGAATCGATTCCTGGTATGGTAGCCTAAACCTTAAAGAAATACAAAACAAAAACCTAATCATAATTACAGACCACACCTTACGAAGGACATTATCTATGCAAAATATCTGTGATAAAAAAAGGCTGAGTAGGAAATAACACGGTGCCATGTCTGACCTTAGGTCTCCTGTTGGGACACGAAAAAAAGAGGGCATACATCAGAATCCAAAAGAAATAATAATAATGTTGAATATTGTAAAAACAGTGTATTTCATTATGTTTTTTCTTAAATCATGTTCTTGTCTAAGTGTTCAAAAATATTGGAAGAGAGACGTTAGTCATTTTGATTTTTAATAATAATAATAATAATAATAATAATAATAATAATAGTCACATCTTATTGAGATGCATAGATTCGGAATGTTACAATTATAAAAGTCTTGAATTGACTGTTTCATACCTCATAAGTGTATACTGCAATAATAACAGGATCTGACTAAGAAATTAAGGAAACTATGTAAAATGATTTGTTAAGCAATGACTTTATCTTTTGATGACAAAGAATATTCGCTGTCACTTTCGTAAGGCTCGTTATAATACAGACTTAGTAATCACAGATACTATAGTAACGCCGTGGAACAATACTGCTGTCAGACGGATTCGAATAACGTTCGCACTAATTGTACTTGCTTGATAATACTCGCTCAACAAGTAATCAGTATAGTGATCCGAATAGAGAAATAGTATAGTGAATAGAGTAGAGAATAGCGGTCCGTATAGTAATAGAGGATAGAGTAGAAATGGTGATCCGTATAGTATAGAGGGTATACTAGAAATAGCGATCAGTATATAAATAGTATAGAGAATAGCGGTCCGTATATTAATAGAGGATAGAGTAGAAATAAGGATGCGTATGATAATAGAAGATAGAGTAGAAATAGTGATGCGAATAGTCATAGAGGATAGAAAGACTAGAAATGCAACCGTTAGTCGTCAGCTACTTCCTACATATATGCGTTTCCTCTATGGTCACGTGGTCTACTTTATTCAATAATGGGATCGCTTGTGTTTGGTAAAACAGCGATCTATGTTCAAACACAAGAGTCGCCAGCAACACTATATTCCTATATAATACTGTAATGATTATTACACTTGGAAGTCCACGTATAAACATAAAAGCGCATTTGCAGTTGGAATTGAAAGTTCAATTGAAATTAAGAGCCACATTGCATCATTTTAACATTTTTAAACATTACCAAGAGAAAATAAAGTAACTAGGTCTCAAGGAGTTACTAGGTGTTAGACAATATGACAATATGAAAAGAGAGTGAGAGAAAGAGCAAAAAAGAGAAAGAAAACAATAAAAACAGGAATTAAGAAGACATAAGATAACGATGTCTTGGTTTAATCATATTAAGAGATGAACTGGAATGGCGTTGGCCGAGGCAGTAAGGGCGGCATCAAATAGAAAGCAATGGAGGGGAGTTATGACGACAAAAAGCGCTATACGCGCTATCTGAACGAATGATGATGATTAAAAGAATTTTATACGCGTTCATTTTATATAATTTTGATATTAATCTCACTATTTTCTGTCACAAACTACAATAAAGAAACACTTAGCGACATATAACTTCACCTGTAATAAATTGCAAAACAATGTTATTGATAAGAGAAGCACCAATAATTAAAGTCTTTGTAAACGAGACATTATCACAATTCTTATCTTGTCTAGAGAATGTCCCCGTGTTTATGAAAACAGGCTTTGGCTGCTGGTGTGAAAATATCTGTATAAATACGAAACCCTAAATTGCTGACCAAAAAAGTTGTAACAATTTCTGATATCATTTGGGGTGGCTGTTAAGAGAAAGTACTACTTTATCGAATGGATCCATCAACGCTACTGAAGAAAAACAAAACAAAATATAAATAAATGGATAAGTAAAATTTGGGCCTCAAAATTAGGTGCTTAAATGGTGTAATGTTATCGTTTCTTAACTGGCACCTCATCTTCATTCAATTTTCAGCGCCGTAATATAGCATCCCAGTGCTTTTTATATAAGAATTTCCACGGCAGTTATACTAGATAAGTCGTCCTTTTTGGAGCTGCAGCTAAGCACAATACTAGATTGGCTGTTAGGTCCTACCATTTTACTGTTGCCATTGCGACTTTCACCCCCAAAAATGAAACAATATCATTACAAGGACCATCGTGAAGAAAAACACGAAAGGAATCCCAATCAGTGCGTTGATAACATAAATATGTTCTGCTAATAGGGGTTCTTGTTTGATGAGATGGCAGAAAAATATCTATAGACATTGTCAATTGGTTAGAATTACCAAGATGACACGGCATGTGTCCGGGGAGGAGGTAATTTCAGAAGATTATCCGTCAAAATTACTTGGGAAATTCATAGGGGAAATCTACATTTGAATAAAAGATTTAGCAATTGTGAAATTCAAAATCTGAATGCCATTAAGGTCATATTATGGGCATTGCCAACCCTGAAACCTATATTAGTTTAGAAATGATAGCAGTAAACATGGCCGGAGTTATGTGCATTTCATCAAGACTCTGATCTAGGGGGTAAATTGAGCAAATATACTCACGATGTATCGAATAAATTTTAACATTCTCTTTCCCATTGTAATTATATGTCACCTTGTTTTTCTTTTTTCCCTTCAGACTTCATCAATGAAAACAATTTTCGGTCCATGATACTCTATAAATTCATCGATATATTTATTTTGCTTCAAGTATCTGTTAGTCCTGGGTACGACGTTAAACTACATCCGGCAGCAAGGCCTGTGATTGGGAGATTGGAGGTAGTATCCCCTCGTAATTGCTGTTCTTCCTAGTTCCTCCCTAACCCTGGGTGGTAAAACCTATTAGGGGTGGTATAACCTATTAGCGGGTGGGGGGGATAAAACCTATTAGGGGTGGTAGAACCTATTAGTGGGAGGGGGTAAAACCTATTAGGGGTGGGAACCTATTAGTTTAAAACCTATTAGGGGTGGTAGAACCTAATAGTTTAAAACCTGTTAGGGGTGGTAGAACCTATTAGTTTAAAACCTATTAGGGGTGGTAGAACCTATTAGTTTAAAACCTATTAGGGGTGGTAGAACCTATTAGTTTAAAACCTATTAGGGGTGGTAGAACCTATTAGAGGGTGGGGGCGTAAAACCTATTGGGGTGGTAGAACCTATTAGTGGGTGGGGGGTAAACTTATGAGGGTGGTAGAACCTATTAGTTAAAACCTATTAGGTGGTAGAACCTATTAGTGGGTGGGGGGGGTAAAAAACCTATTAGGGGTGGTAGAACCTATTAGTGGGTGGGTGGGAAATTAAAAACCTATTAGGGGTGGTAGAACCTATTAGTGGGTGGGGGTAAAACCTATTAGGGGTGGTAGAACCTATTAGTGGGTGGGGGTAAAATCTATTAGGGGTGGTAGAACCTATTAGTGGGGGGTAAAACCTATTAGGGGTGGTAGAACCTAATAGTGGGTGGGGGGTAGAACATATTAGGTGTGGTAGAACCTATTAAGGGTTACAGCTCTTGACAAATAATGAACACCATAAAACAAAAGTCTATTGAAAGTATAAAAGTACATTTTTATAGTAAAATTGAGAGCAATGCATTATTAAAGAAAAAGATCGCAAAACATCTATTTATAGTACAATTATGAAGAAGACATGCTATATCAAAATGACAAACAATACATTTTATCTGTAATCAAAGGCATACGATTGCTTTAAAAATATATTTAGTTGAAATCATAAAATTGTGTTTCGGCATTAAATGACTCATAGATATGTTGATATGCCGTAAAAAAAAACAACCACTCAACCAACATGAAAAAACTCTTTCATGACACTAATCCTTATAATGGCTTAGATAGTATTCTTAAATGTAACTTCAACAAAACTACAACATAAAACACTCATAGTAATCAGGTTCAAGTAAACATGTATATGCAGAAAACCTCAGTAACAGCTAAAATGTATTCCACTGTGAAAGAAGGGTAGGATATATAATATTTTTTGTTACATCAAAGAAAATGAAATTTAGTCATTAAATGAATTATAAAGTGTTGATATACCTTTAAATAAATTAACTAATCAATCAAGTCTCCGTGAAGTGCTTGTCTAGTAATATTTTTCTCAATGAGATATTAAATATCATATAAATGTTCAGCAATGTTTTCTTTGTCTCTAAGGAGATTTTTCTGTTTTTAATAATTTGCTTATATTCTCAAAGGCATCTTTCGTTATTCCTATGCACTGATGTGTTTTTACCTCGTTCTCCGTCATCTGCTTCAACATAAACTACATTTTTAAATATGTGTCCCTTTTTTATTTGGGCATATCTGTTAAGTACATTAATACGTAGCCGTCACTAATTGCATTCAAATCGGATTTATGTTTCGTACAGTTTGTTTGCAGCTGCTGAAAGTAAATCGGGCTATATATTTTAGATAACTTGATATATTTATAACATATAGTGCTAAGACCCCTACCCAACAACCGGGACCCCATTAGGGTCAAAAGGAAATATACTTATCCAAGTACCCTGGGCAATGTAGTTTCAGAACATGTATGGTTATGGGGTCGATCTCCAAAAACCCTTGAGGAAGTTCGATAATATATATATATATATATATATATATATATATATATATATATATATATATATATATATATATATAGTTTTCAGGTGTACTATATTTATGGCATAAAGTGCTCAATATCAGAAAATAGAGCGTATGTAAATTGAAGTCAACAAGCGGCCTGGCGATTGTGGCTAGCATGAAACCGCCTGTCGCCTCTGAGTGTTGACTTCTCTTTTATATTTATGCACACACACACATATATATATAGGAAAAAGTGATAATTATATATCTGAGAAGTGAAATGTAACTTGCCGGTAAGTTAATATTAACGAACTCACCTGACATTGGAACTCGGCTCTCTGATTATAAATTCCGGGCCATTTGGCATTTCAAAGTGGTCACCCGTCTAGTTACTGGCCAGGCTAGAAGTTGCTTAAATTTGGTTGCTATACTGGAAGCAGCGTTTCAACATAATATGGTCATAAGCCATAAGTTATTTTCAATTAGATTTGTGCTAGAGTTGATGAGTAGAACAATCTATTTGGATTCGTCGGGTTTATCAGAAAGGTCCACTATTTTATTTTATTTTTCATAAAAAATTCATGGTTAAAATTTCTTCTGAAACAAAGATAAATCCTATGACATTCCCGGGGAAGCTGATTGAAAGAGAGATAACGAGTCAGCTGCGAATTTCCACAGTGTTTCATACCAACAATTAACGTTTAATTGCAAAAGTCACCAAGGCCTATTAGTAACGGCAATGTATGTTTTGCCCTTTCTGTAATAATAACACTGCTTGACGAAAAAAAAAAAATTAACTTATTAAAAAAGCGGAAATGTGGCATGTTCACTGGTGTTCCAGTATTATTATGTGACATTTTTTTTCAGTATCACTATACTTCAGATGTTCTATCATACAGTATAAACGAAAATGCACAACTTGTATTCTGGCTCTCAAATATCATAAAACGTACTGATTAAAGCATTCTGCTAATCGCACTGGAGTCGGCCTTAATATTATGAACGGTATTTATTTAGAGACTTGGCATAAGTTTTTAAACATTTCATAGCACTGTACTTAAGGTTCTATATCACCCACCATGAAGTATATAGGAATAAATGGAAAAATTGTTTTCTGGCTCTCAAATACCATAAAACGTACTGAGTAAAGCGTCCTGTTAATCGCACTGGAGTCGGCCGTAATATTATGAACAGTTTTTACTTTAGACACTTGGCCTAAACGTTTTTAAACATTTCATAGCACTGTACTTAAAGTTCTATATCACCCACCATGAAGTATATATGAATAAATGGAAAAAATTGTTTTCTGGCTCTCAAATATCATAAAACGTACTGAGTGAAGATTTCTGCTAATTGCTTTGGAGTTGGGCATAATATTAATAGTGGTATATAATTCGGAGTCGTAGCCTCAATGTTTGTGCGGCAGTGTATAAAAAGTTCGCTTCAAAATAATGTTTGCTTTTCTATTAAAATGTGCCAGAATATCAATGATGCTTTGTTCCAATAACCCATATTTCGTCTTCCCTAGTTGCGGATAGCAATATCTATCTACACACCTGCACATACAGACACACACAGAGACGCAGAGATACACACACACACACACACACACACACACACACACACACACACACACACACACACACACACACACACACACACACATATATATAAGCAGAAACGTTCACTCGCATCAATATGCAACCTCAGCAAACAAAGAAAAATGCCGACATATACGTATTTGTATTCTTTAGAATAAGACAATCGAATTTCTTAAGCCGGGACTCTCCATTTTTTTTTATTTATCTTTTGTGTCTGATTCAGTGAGTAAATTCCATTTCAGAAAGCCTAATTCTAATGCAACAATGGGTAAAAATGTAAAACCTTTTAGCATTTCTGTGAATACATCCACAAAGAAACTGTATATTGTTGAGGATCTTACTTGCAACGTAAACACTTTCTAAGTGCTTGACCTTTGCCACAGTTATTTTTGCCATTTTTAGCGCCGGCACCTTTTTCGCCCGATTACCATATCCTTAAATTCAAAATGCACATTGGAGAATTGTAGTTTGCACAAGGATCAATAATGCCACAATGTGAATCTCCCTGTGAATTCTCATTGAAACCCTTATATTCTTTGAGGGATTAACTCTTCGCTTTTAATAAATACTGTTTTAGTAGATCATAAATATGGAATTTATATCAAGTCTGTATAAAATTTTTGTTATATTCAGTTTTGATTTTTGCTTTGGATCAAATATCAACTGTTTCTCTTAGATATCTATCGGATAACTACGCTATATGTTATATCGACTTACGAGCGGTAGTTATATAAGAAAGAATTGTAGGTCTCCACAATTTTCTGTCGTTTGTAACTCTTCGCAAAATGTGTAGTTTTTCTATCTTTGCTAATCCCTGTTCTGCTAAGCAGTAACACGTGTTCTTTAGATATGTTATGTGATGTCTTACTTTGTCTCTCTTACCTTCAATGTGCCGTGGGAGTGTCAAAATCTCCAATCTCTCTTTCCTCGGTATGTATCTCTTTCTGATTCTAAGTGTGAGTGTTCTTTCATTTTCCATTTTCTTTGAACCTTCGCCGTTGCTCACATGTTTAGTTCATGGTATCATCAGTATCCTTCTGTAGAGTCACATTTTTGTTGTTTCAAGTCTCGTCTTTATCTGTGAGGAGATTACCCAACATTCACTTCCATAAAGGGGGACCGATATTATATAACAGTTTACAGTGGAGTAATGGATTTCAGCTCTGATTTAGGAATCGGAGAGCCGAGTTCGAATTCCACTCGAATCCATTAAAATTCACTTACGTGCTAATACCTCTTCTCATCCCCAAGCTATGGATAAATAACCGGGCAGACCGGGTTTTGTAGCCTTGGATGGCAATTGGTCTACCGCAGAAAGAAATGCCAAGCTACTGCAAGAAAAATCTGCCTCGTCAGTCATGTAACGAATGATACATGATCACCAAAGCGTGTATTACGCATTGCACACAACTGACTAACTGACTCTTTTCATAGTGGAAATTTTCCTGTTTTTTACTAATAAGCTTAGCTTTTGGAAGGCATCTGTTGCAGACAACCATAAGTTCTATCTTACACTTCAGGATTTCCTGCAGTTTCCTTTCTATGGATTCTATCAAATGTGTCATCTTCGTAACCAATCTTGTTAGGATTGACAACGCCAATAATGAAACCTGGTAATAATTTTAATGCTTTCACGATTCTTTTACTCTGAAGATTGAATATACGAGGAGAAGTCATATCCATGGCTTATGCCATTTTCTATATTTGTGTATTTACCGAACTCATTTTCTATCCCTATACAGGCAGAATTTCTTTAATCATTTTACCCCACGCTAGGCCAGATTGCCACTAGTACGCAGGGGGGGGGTTACATGGAGTAAATGTGAAAGAGAAGACTAAAAATAGCGAGGATTGAGTAAAGGACAAAATATGAACGGGATTCAGGAAGACAGAAGATGGCGATTTATGCTGCGTTTAAATTTCTGTATATTTGCCAGGGAAGTACATAAACGGATGGAGGTTCCACGTGAGGGAACTGCGAGAAAATAAATATTTGCAGTCGAAGATCAGAATGTAATTCTAGATGATTCTAATATTCTTCCGAAATATATCTAGCTTACCTTGCAATTCAAATGTCATTTGTACATGAGTTATCAAACGTTTTTATATAATCTATAAAATATAGGTATACAGAGTTTTTCATTTGTATTGCTTTTTTGATATCATTCAAAACGTCTTATTTTAGTAAGGTAATCAGTCTGCCCTGTCGGCAAAAACCCTGTGTTAATATCTAAACTGGAATTCATTATGGCTTACTGGGGCCGAAGACCAGATGACTTAACCTTTATTGATTTATTACCTTTGAGATAAAGCGAGACTGGCATATAAATGTACGAAACGGAATATATCCAGCATGGCAACAAGTCTGATAAGGTTATACGAGACACAGGCATCAGAGCCAGATATGCGCGATATAGTGACAGGTTTTGATAAAAGCAGAACATAACCTTCAAGTCGAGTATATCATTTTGCTCAGAGGCTCCTCAATTAAGAGTTTTCCGAAGTGTCTACTTGCCTTTACAAGCTCATCCCTCGGACTAGAAAAGAAAGAGAAAAAAACAACAACCTTCTAAATACCCTGCGATAATTATTCCGCGCTACAGCTGCTCATAAAACAGAGATGCGCAGTACCTCAGCTTCAGGTGATCTTAAAGTCAGATAGCTCACAAGCAAATTTGTAGTACTGGACGAGAAAGATAGATCAGTTAGATATTTACGATGGAACATCACAATTTAATATAGCAAATGTTGTACATGCCAAGACCTGTAAATAATTATAATAAAATCCAAGGTGGCAGTTCTTGCGTCTTTCCATGCCAGTGATAGCATATAGCATATATTATTATTATTATTATTATTATTATTGTTGTTGGTGTTGTTGTTTCCTTTTATTTTTTTTGTGTACCCATTTTCTTCCGGGTCCCAGCCACAGGTCTAAGGCTTCAAGACATCTTCTGTTGATCATTTAAAAGACAAAAAAAAGAAAAAAAAGAAAAAGAGATTGCATATATTTTACATAGAAAAAGCTCTTAATATTTGGGCTCTACTTGTGAGTACCAGTTTCCTTTTGCATTTCTTTAAGCCATGAGCTACCTCTTTAATGAGTCTATCGGAACTATTTTTTAATCAATTCGAGGGCTTCAATTACAACTGAAATTATTGATGTCTACATGTGGCCGAATGTTTTTGATTTCCACTTGAATGAATAAAAAGTTGCCCCAAGATCACAACAGGTTATACAAAGAAACATTACGTTTTTTTACATCAATATATGCAGACAGTTAAGATGTTGTGCATTCAAAAGAAAAAATATATGCTATTGTGGCCTCAGTATGGAGATAAATTTGCGTCAGATGTGAGAATTACCCATGAGTATAATTTTCTTTTTTTAATTCATATATTTCACAGTTTCCGAAATAGTAACAGTGGTCGTATTTGTATTAGTAGTGATTTTCATCGGCTTCTCATGCAAGTTTCAACTAGTGCCTTTCATTCGACATTTTGGAAAATTATGTCTCCACAACTCCGGAAAAATAACATCTGATTAATTTTTATATCTCTAATAAATAAACAACGCCGAATAGAAACTTAAGAAGCTTTATTCAGTAAAACTGCATCGTTAGTAATTAAACGGACTTTTATACAGGGTGGGTCATATTGAATTGGGTAGAATGGGATAGGTTTATTATTATCATAATATTTTCAATATATTTCCGCTACTTTTATCCAAACTATAACAGAGTTTTGTATTATTACACACGACGCAAGATATGAGACAGCAATTTCAAAGTGCTACTGAAGGAGGTTGTTGCAAGGGCGTACAAGGAGAAAGTAATAGCTATACATCATGAGGATAGGTATGATAGATAACGGATGTCTCAGACAGACTTGAAGAGGTTAAGATTGCAGTGATCGGAGAAGGACGTATCATCTTGGGAGTCTGTTGAACACCGTTACAGTACTGGAGAAGAACCTGTTTTAATGGAACTTCTCCATTGTCAATGGAATACGAAGGGAATATGGTCGACTGTGTTCGTGAAATTGTGGGTAACAGCGGTGAAAGTCTGAAATGATGGAACGAAGGAAATTAAATCTTCTAAACCTGACGGTTGATCGCTTTGTTCAGGCGAGTTTTTCAGTGGATAGAGGTTAGCAACGATTCGTCTTTGGTGGAAGGTTCTTTGTTGGGTAAAAAATAATTTATCATCCACAATGAATGCATGAAGGCTACTGGGCTGCCAATGCTTGGAAGTGACGATTGACTATCTCCAGTAAAGATATGACGGGTTACTCCATTTCTGGCCATTATTGCTCACGTACTGATAATTGCAATTGTAAATAATTTGCTTGACAGTTTCTTTTTTTTTTCACTTCACCGGCAAAACCTATGTTCGTGCCATCGATTAAGCTTAAGAGATTTGACCATTTACTTCTGAGTTTTCTTGGAATGGCAAAATCTAGCTGACATTTGTTTTATATTGTAGTTTATATCATTAATCCCTATTCCCTGGATATATTGTTTTTTTTTAGTTTTTTTTTTTTTGTTTATTTTATTTTATTCTAACTCTTGTTGAAGTTAGCAATGAGATGTCTTCTCGTGACTAATTGCGTTATTGGAACATTTTTTCTTATTAATTCTAAATCGATTACTAATATTAATTAAGACGAGCCTTTAAGCTTCTGATAAGAGAAACTAATATCAACTTTATTTTATTAGATCCATATGTATCTTTAGTTTTGTTTTTGTATACATTATCAATTATTTCTCTTTTGGAGTCCGTTTTTCAACCTATATATTAATGTGCGGTCTCTTGTTTCATTTTTAAATTTTCTTATTACTTACGTTAATTTTTTATTTTACTACCAACCTATTTTTCATTCATCTGTTCAAATTTTATTTACTTAATAAATCTTATTTATAACTAATTAGAAACTTCTGTTCTGTTTTTATTTCTTTCGTTTGCGGTTTTTTTTTCAAATTTCATTAGTCTTTTTTTTGTCTAGTTGTTTCCTTTTTTTACTAATAATTTTTCGAAATATATTTTCAGCATCTAGAATTTGTTTCTTGTTTTTCATGCTAACCGTTTATATGCTCTGTTCTCAGAGTCTAGAATAATTTCTAGAATCTCATAATATATTTTTCTTCTTGATCCTTTGCAAGTCCCTCCTATTCCCTCTTGTTTTCAGAATGTCTAATTTATGAAGAAGACCAGACACAATAAAAGATATTGCATTTATTGTACTTGCATAGTCAAAACTGATTCCAGATATTCTATGTTCGAAACTTAGTGACAGTTTCCTCAGATTTCCAGGAATGTTCTCAAGATCACTGTCAAAGACAGCATCGCCGTTAACAAACTCTATTTTACATCAACTTCCGGTTTTATACAAAGTTATTTCTTTGTTTACGATACACGAATTAAGCCAGTTATTTTAAGTAAAGTCTAACTTCTACGTTGTACACTCATTATATACCAGTGTTGTAGTCCTAGTATTTTTCTAAAATTTCAGTTTCCTTCATTTTTAACCAGAGATCTGAGAACACAGGATCATTCCGAAGCTAGCTGATACTCAATACCTGTCTTTTGGGGTATCCGAGAAGAAAAGAAATTTTGGGCCACTGTGCATATCTTAAAAAACACCTTAAAATTTTAGAGTATTTTTTAAGTGAAACATAAAATTTCAATAACTACAGAGAATTTACTTTTATTTTTCACTCATTTCCCAGACACCTCTTACTACCAAAAGGTTAACATTTGGATTCTTCTTTCCGCCATACATTTAGCTAAAGGTGGCACGGTAGAGTAATGGATAGTTGCTCGGATGGAGCAATCGAATAGCCGAGTTCGAATTCCACTCGAAACCATTACATTCGCTTTCTTGCTAATACCCTTCTGAATATTAAGGATCCTCTTTTCTCCCACCAGACATGCGTAAATAACAGGACAGATCGGGTTCTATAGCCTTGGATAGAAACATGTCTACGGCAGAAAAATGTAAACCTACTGCTGGAAAAAATCTCGTATCGAAAGATACATGATCCCCTAATCTTGTATCACGTTTAGGGGATCATTTCAGTAACTACAGTGTATTTACATCTCTTTCTTAATCTTTTACATGCTCCTCTTACTATAAAAAGTACACATTTGTATTCGTGGTCCTTTTAAAATATGATGTTGCTGTACGAGATTTCTTTTATATTTAAGCGTTTTGCCTCAAAATAAAAGCAAATTCCCTCTAGTTACTGGAATTTCATTCTTTACTTAGAAAAATAGAAAAATATATCATTTTACAGTGTTTTTAAAGAGAAACAGGGTGACATTGAACTTTTGCCTGTAGTGAAACTTCAGGGCATATGTCATCATGTAGTCTCATTGGATTCCTTTCGTTTATTTTGTGGAAAATGCTATGTATTTTTCATAAAACTCTTAGACAATTTGTCGCACATCCGGAAATTTTATTATACTTAGAGTTTAGGAAAACAAATATGCACGATTATTGCCCAATATCAGTAGTATGAAAAATAAACTGTCCAGGCTGGGACTTGAACACGGTTTGCTGTTTCCATTTTTTCCGCATCAATAACCGTTATGCGTGTTACTGATCGCTCTCACCATGAGAAAAAAATATATTTTACACTGGAAATAAGATTTTATGTATATTTTAATAGTTATGTCCTCGTTTTTCAAATTCCCAGATTATCCAATATATTTTCCTCATTCATTTATATCTACCACTACATATACTGTTTACTGATTATAGGTGTTTGCATAACCGAAGTCAAATTATCAAATGTACGTGTATATATATATATATATATATATATATATATATATATATATGCGCGCGTATGTGTGTGAATGTGGAAACGGAGGTCAAGAAAAAGCGGTTACAGTCTGTTACATGCTTGAACGCAGTCTTCAGACCACGTGTTGAATTATGTATTGGCTATTTATATATGTTGGTCAATATAGCATTATGTATAGTCAGGTTTACTGTATTATCTCATCATTTATTGGAAGAGTTTTAATGATTATGTTTTGACAAGTGTTAAAAATCTCGAACAATTATCGAATAGATTGTCACCGCTTCATGTTGATTCTTTTATATTTACATGCACTCCTCTGACACTGAGCACTTTTATACATAAATATAGTCTAACTTAGAAAAATATTTTCACCTGATATATATATATATATATATATATATATATATATATATATATATATATTAGGAATGTTGGTCACGTTCACTTTCTGACCAATGTTACCCCGGTTCGAATTTTACCATGATCGATTTGTCAGGAAGTTGATTCCCTGATGTTATCGATCTAGAGGATGTGATCCTATTGTGCAGCAAATGACTGAAAACAATAGCATGTGTTGACCTAAAATTTGTGTGTGAAACTGGTAGACTTGGGGGGCCGTCAGTTGTTGTGTTAGAACGAAATCACAAGTCATCGTGACTGAGGGCTTGAGACTGTTTATCACGCTAGATAAACGCGCTCTCTCCCAGAAACTGTTACCAATGTCTATTCATTATTGTTGCGGTATAAACCTCAAATGAGAACTGTGGGTTTCGAAAAAACACAAATGTCACTGAGCAGGTGTCTGCAGTGTGTTGAGTCGGTGTCTTCTAGCCGCTCTAGTAGACTGGCATCCTTGGATTCAAGCGGCTGCGCAATATATATTAGTATATGAGGAAATATTTTTTTTTTATCTACCATCATTTCTTACACTATTTATATAATTCGGACTATCATCCCAATTTTTTTGCCATAATTATCAAAACGTTTCGGCCGTTGTAAGTCCCGGCCTTCTTCGAACTGAAACCTTTATTTCGCTCGCTGGGGTAGATTGTTCTTGTTCCATGTGCCATATCTAACGGATGTCAGTTATCAGTTATATCCTGTTAATTTCCCTTTCCAAGTCCTCCACTGCTTTAACTAGGTATTGAACTCACAACAATTTGGTTCCTGTCACCGGATGTAGCTAACGCCTTTATCATTTCTTACTACACTAAATTTTATTTTACGGATAATCATATTTGAATTAAAACCCTAGTTTTTTAAACAGTGTAAATTACGTCTAACGACCAAGGATATTCGGAAGTTACTATAAAGAAAATATGATCTCCGTCTGTGTTTGAAACCACGTCCTCCATTTTAGGAGAAACCAAGCGATCTAAAGCACGCCATATCAAACGATGGTTTCTACAAATGGAGACGCAGAAACGAATCCTGCTGGCGAACACGAACCATTTTTTTAATCTGTTTTCCAAAAAAGAAAGCCTCGATTCAAACACGGGTAACCACAATATAACTTTTGTTGAAGTAGGATATATATATTTTCCGAAATATTCATTTTGAATTAGCTTACTCTGATACCTTACAATGCTGTTCAAAGTTTCATATTTTTCTCCACATAGATCACATATAACAATTTACATGTTTTTTTTTCGTACATTTTCTTCCAATCATTTTTCCTGACACGTCCATGATGCGCTCGAACGATGAGAGACTACGTTTCTCTTTTTAGGTGCCTCGACGTAATTAATTCCACTATGGACTGTCTGCTTCCAGCTGTCTGAAATTCCCTGAAGAGATTTCTGATGCTATTTTCTTTCTTTCTTGCAAACCTCGCTGTTACGTTGTTTTTTTTTTTATTATTTATGCCATGCTGTATAGTTTTGAACCGTTTTTATTATATTTTCGCGGCAATTTAGCGCGTACATTTCACTTGCTATTTTGGCAATTTAACCTACCAACCGATCTGTCTTCTGCCTCATTTTCACGTATATAATATGTCTTCCATTGAATTTAGAATGTTCTCAATGCTTGCTATTTTGTTGGTATGTCCGTCAACTTATTTTAGATATTTCTTTATCCAGCCTGGCATGGAATCTCACTGTATTAATATGAATATTGCCCACGTTTTCATTATATCATTTGTTTACTGTTGGCAGATTTTTTCTCATAATTCTAAATTAATTCTTTCTTATCCTTTTTTATTTCAAACTTAATCAATTATTATTATTATTATTATTATTATTATTATTATTATCATTATTTCCCTTGATTTCTGGTGTATATTGATTTCTTTCTGGGTCCCAATCGGGGACCTAAGGTCAGAAATAGCTTCACGACATTTTCCATTGAGCGTTTCTTGAGGGGAGAAGAGAACGCCGAAGAATACACACATTCTACATAGATAAAACCCTTCGTAATGTGTGAGCTGAATTTCTTCTTACAATTTGTTTGTATTTCTTTAAAGCATGGGCTAGAAGGAATCCCTTCAATGATTTATCAGAACATTTTCCAATCAATCCGATGGCTCCATCTACAACTGGAATTATTGATGCGAATTTATTTTTTAGATTTCCACTTTAAGATCCTTGCATTTTCATAGATTTTTTTTATGGTCTCCAAAGATGCATTATAAACTGCATGGGCTGTAATATCAATAAGAAAGCACATTGTGTTCTTTTCATTTTTTTTTATCACGATATCTAGGGGATAACCTTTTATTGTTCAGTTTGTATGTATTGCAAAGTTCCATAAAATTGTCATCGTTTCGATCTCTGTAACAGTGTCTGAGTGACGTTCATACCTGTTTCTTGCAGTTTCATTCCAGCAAAAATTTTCCAGATATTGGCCCACTCTATCATGTTGAATGTTATATTCAGTAGGTCCTTGCACTGAGAAACCTGCTACGAGATCAATTATTCCTGGATATTTATCAACGAATCTGCATTTCGGGTTGTCAAAATGTTCAATAATGTGCTTAGTAATTTCTTGTTAGCAATCATTGAGCATGTTATTATTATCATCATTTCTGCATGTTACGTTTCCTGCTCTCTAACCTGTAGATCTGGATCCAAACTATGGTTTTTATGCCCTGTAGGAGAATAGTCCTTTAATTGATAGCACTTTTCTTAGTATACGCGATGTTTCTAGTAGGGTGATCTGCGACACTCTCAGTAAATTTATCCACGCCTTTTCTCACGGGGCCTAGAGATCCGATTACTATTGGTACAATCTCAGTCTTCATTCCCCACATACTGTCAATCTCGATCTCCAGGCCCTTGTATTCAAACAATTTCTCTATAATTTTCATGTAGGTGTTTCTCTCAGATGGTACTGTTATGTCATTCCTGGTCTGTCTTGTCTCGAGGTCAGAACGCTACGTTCGTTTGACCAAAATGGTTTGTGTATCTACGTCAATAGCTAGTTTGCAAAATCTGAGCCATATAAATCTTGCTTTGCCTTATTATTTTATATATTGTTTGCTTGCTTTATATGATTATTTTTTGTTACCCTGTTCTTTTCTTTTTGATGTTATTACTTATTACAAACGTTGGTAAATCTCTTTGGCGGAAAGTTCTGTTATTTATTTTGCATTTTAAAAAGACCTTCGGAAACAAGCCAGGTCTCTTTGCTTATGATTGATGCCACGCTTGATTCCGAAGCACTTCTTAGCCGTGTGATCAAAACACGGTCGATTAAAAGGGGACGCGATTTTGTATCACCCCGGACGGTGAATTCTCTTTAATATGTTTTCATGTTAGATGAAATAGAATTTTAAAAATAATCGGGCGTCTAATCAAATACTGGTATCCACTTAATAAAACGTTTAAAGTAATAACCATATAGCGGACTATAAATTAAAATTCATTAATTCTTGACATTGATATAATGGAATATGGGTACACCTGTGTTCCCCCTAACTGGAATATGATTGGCTACAAATAGAAAAATAACATCAGGAAAAGACAGCTGGAATTTTCTACGGCATAAAATGAGAAAAGAGAGCTTGGAGAATCTGATATTCACAGGAGAGATTAAGGGTAATGGGGACCAAGAATACAACGCATAACCTTGAGTAAAAGGATGCAGGAACCAGGAGAAATTGCAAAAAGAGGAATTTTATTTAGCGATATAAATGACAGGGAATTGAAAAGGCGACAGTCGCCTACGTCCTGGGGGGACACGGCATATAAAGTAGTTTTTCCGTTGATTACCTAGAGGAAATTTTACCACGGCTATAACAAACGTTGTCTAAATAATTCACGCGGGTTTTTCCTATTCAGAATCCAAGACAATGCACCAAATAGAGTTATTGTGAAAAGCCCGGAGATGTACAGACCACACGTGACGGCAGGGCAAACAAAACCGAGAATTACCGAGAGGAAATTAATTGCAGCGTGACAACAAGGAGGCGCAATGATAATAATTGCATGGCGTTTTTATATCTCATACGTTACATAAATAATACAACATATTCTTGCCAGATTACTGTCTGCAAGCTGATCTTCTGAGTATATTTACCTTAATAATTCATATCAGACAAGATCGTTGCAAACATGAGAATAACTTGCATTGATGTTCACTAAATATCATAACTTCTTTAAATTCAAACCCATGTTTTACATCCACTTGTATCAAACTATCTCTCGCTGATCTGGATTCAACGATCCACTCCTGCTCTCTCTCCCTCTCCCTCTCTCTCTCTCTCTCTCTCTCTCATGCCCAAACACACACACTCTCCCTCGCACACACAGACATACACATATATATATATATATATATATATATATATATATATATATATATATATTAAGATTTAATTAGTGCTACAAAATTGAATGATTGCCATGAATAGACACAATTTGTATTTATTACCACTCATGATAACAATTAAAAGGAAAAATAAACTGAAAAACGACCTGGCTAACCGGATTCGAACCTCGCTCAACAGAGCTAAATTGAGGTTAATAAATGTATAATTATCAATAAAAAGACAGGCAATATGTAGAAAAGGAAAAACAAAATCTTAAAAGGAAATTAATTGAAGGCCCATTACAAAATCCTTCTGATTACATAACGATGGTCACAAGGACAAAATCATTAGTTATTTAACATCGTCTGAAGAAGTACATCTGAAGTATTGAAACATTAAAGCCTTTGTGTATCGATTTCAATGTGTTTTCATTATAATCTTTCATAATTTAAATAAAAATAATAACAATAATAATTATATATATATATGCATGTATGTATATATATTTGTAAAGAAAGAGATGTATTTCTTATTTATAAACCTGACAGATCTTTATTATTTAAACATTATTTTTAGCGACATTATTTTGATATGACTATTCACTAAGACATAACGTTTAAATAATAAAAAAAAATTACTATTCTAATGTTATTTGTAGTGGATACTTATTGTTTAGTAGACGCTCCGTTTACCTGAAACAACATTTTATTTTTTTCAACTAACCTGCACATTCCAGGAAACCACTTTGCAGAGAAAAAAATGGAATCTGGCGTGCTTCGACCACGCTCTAACAAAGACATTCGGAAACAAGCCAGGTCTCTTTGCTTATGACTGATGCCTCGCTTGATTACGAAGCACTACTTAGCCGTTTGATCAAAACACGGTCGATTAAAAGGGGATGCGATTTCGTATCACCCCGGACGGTGAATTCTCTTTAATATGTTTTCACGTTAGATGAAATAGAATTTTCAAAATAATCGGGCGTCTAATCAAATACTGGTATCCACTAAATAAAACGTTTAAAGTAATAACCATATAGCGGACTATATATTAAAATCCATTAATTTTTGACATTGATATAATGGAATATGGGTACACCTGTGTTCCCCCTCACTGGAATATGATTGGCTACAAATAGAAAAAACACATCTGGAATTTTCTACGGCATAAAATGAGAAAAGAGAGCTTGGAGAATCTGATATTCACAGGAGAGATTAAGGGTAACAGGGACCAAGAAAACAACGCATAAGCTTGAGTAAAAGGATGCAGGAACCAGGAGAAATTGCAAAAAGAGGAATTTGCTGGCTGGTGTCCGTCATAAATACCGACGGAAGTGTAAGAGAGTCAAGAGCCTTAGTCTGAGAGTTAAATCTATAACGACGCCCATTGGACTACGCCATTGATCTACACTTCTTACCTGCGACTACGACGCGTACCAGTCGATTACTGCTACCGTATTCTACTTGGTTATAGTACCCAAAACAAACAACTTAGCTACTTCGATTAAATATATCCCTTTTCCTGACATATCATATATATATATATATATATATATATATATATATATATATATATATATATACACACATATACATATATATATATATATATATATATATATATATATATATATATATATATATATATATATATATATATATATATATATATATATATATATATATATATATATATATATATATATATACATATATATATATATCTCAAAGTGATGTGGCAGTAAGCCATATGAGAAAGGGCGACTAGGAAAATTTAATTCTCGTAATGTAAGCAGGTGTTTGTAAAAATAGAGAGGTAGCTACCAAATTAGCTTTTGCGGGTGGAAGGCAGAGATAACTAGGATGGGTTGTAAAGATACAAAAGATTGCCCCGAGCTCCAGCGAAATTGGATGATCCCTGATGAGCTGAAGGGACACGGTACTTGAATCATGAGATTGCTAGTATTTTCTGTCTTCATCAATCCATCTATTGATATAATCAATAGATATTTTAATCACCTGAAATTGTCGTATCTGTACACTTCCAAAAGTACTATTTTTCTTCCAATTTTTCACAGGTTTGGCTGAATTATTCTAATTAATATAGATCGATCATCTCGTTTTGGGTTGATGTGATGCTTACTCTAATAAATAATTCATTGATTGCATTCAGGGAGAAGTTCTTTGCCGGGTGGAATTATTATTGTACATAAATTTATGTCTATACACTGAAAACTCTCTTTAAGAAAATTTTGGTAGCATTGGATTCCGTTTATTTTCAAATTTACTTAATTCCAATACAAGAAAAACGAATCAGGTTTCATTAGAAAAACTACTTCCTAAGGAGTAATGGATAGCGGCTCGGACTGAGGAATCGGAGAGCCGAGTTCGAATTCCAGTCGAATCCATTATATTCACTTACGTGCTAATACCCTTGGGAAAGTTATGAATCCTCTTTCTCTCCCCTCAGCTATGGATAAATATCAGGGCAGATTGTGTTCTATAGCCTTTGTTACGGTCTAAATGCTGTAAACTTTTCTTAGAAATCATACGTAATAATAATACCAAAATTATGAATATTCAGGTAGAACAATTATGTGATTCAACACAGGAAGTCAGTCAGTTATGTGCCATGCGTGATACACGCTTAGGCAATTATATATCTTTCGATACATGACTGACGAGGCAGATTTTTTTTTCCCGAAGTAGGTTGCCATTTCTTTCTGCGGTAGAGAAGTTGGCATCCATGGCTATAGAACTCGGTCTGTCCTGCTATTCACACATAGCTGGGGGAAAAGACGAGTATTCATACATTTCTCAAGGGTATCAGCACGTAAGTGAATGTAATGGATTCTAATAATGATGATGATGATGATAATAATAATAGTGATGATGACACTAATAATAATAATAATAATAATAATAATAATAATAGAAGTAGTCTAACAAATATCAATCACATCTAATAGACCGGACATCGTGAATCACAGATCAGAAATACATAATGTCTTTTCTTATTGACATGTCCGTCCCTGCAGTCTGTAATTTATCTTCGAATATCTTAAAAAAACTATAACAATGCAAGGATGTTGAAATGGAAATCTCAAACTAGCGGCACGGGAAGACATCAATAATTCCAGATGTAGCTGAAGCCCTCAGAGTGATTGGAAAAGGTTCAAACAGATTCATTGAAGGGATACTTGATAGCCCAAACCTTAAGGAAATACTAAAGTCTTGTGCTCACAAGTAAAGTTCACACATTATGGAGGGTTTTATCTATGTATAGTGTCCGTGATCTTTCTTTTTAGAGATGTTTTTTTTTAAAAATGCTCAGTGGAAAATGTCATAATTTCATTTCTAACCTTCAAGGGACCCGGAAAGAAATGAGTATG
>CAHIKZ030002557.1:530000-577500 GCA_903632075.3 Acanthosepion pharaonis
CTGTAGTAACATTGTAGTATGAGATCATTGCAAAAGTTTTAACCGATTACAATTTTATTTTACATGCAACCCAGAAAGCCTTTATTAATCAAGTGCATATTCCCTATTGCTATTTAACAACAGTCTACTATCGTTCTACAAGCTGTTGATGTCATTTTCAAAGATATTTTTTAACCTTTGTTGAAAGAGGTTTTTGAAGTTGTTTTCGAGCTGTAATTTTTGTCGTTTAAATTGTTCTTTCTCTAAAGAAACAAATAAAAATCCGAATGAGAAAAGCAAGGGGAATACGGTGAGTGCTGTATCGTTTCTCATTTCAACTCTTTCAGCTTCGGCAATGTATGTTTTGCAACATGCAGTCTTTTGGATTTTGCCAAGATTAAACTCTCTTCAAACGGCAAAACACAAGTGATATAGATTCTTAAACTCTTAGCAATCTTTTCTCTCGAAATCTCCGGTTAATACTCCACAATTGCAAACAGAGTGTCCTAAAATCACCCCGAAGAAACCTACCAAACTGCTTTTTGACAAGTTCTAGAGGATGATCTCAATATTCATAATATATTTATGATCTGTCTATATTTCTGAGATGAGGTATTATGTACACTATTTACATTATCCTCATCTTTGTCGCCATATTTATTACAACGTTTCGGCCATTAAACATGGCACTTGGAACTAGAACAGTCTACCCTACTGAGCGAAATAAAGAGTTCAGTTCGACATTCCAACCACCTGAAGAAGGCCGGAGCGTACAACAGCCGAAACGTTGTAATAAGTCTGGCAAAGATAAGGGCAATAGTCCGAAAAATTTAAATAGCGTATGTTTATTAAGTTATTTTATATTTGAAATTATTTTATATATTATTATATATGATTACATACTTTATATGTTTATATATTAATGATAATCTACGTATATATATATATATATATATATATATATATATATATAGGTTTCTTCTAGACTCAATGAATTACTGATATATATATATATATATATATATATATATATATATATATATATATATATTACTGATATATATATATATATATATATATATATATATATACAATAATATATGGTAAAAAATAATCAATATAATAATGATTTGGGAAAGAATTTGGTTATAGTGTGTAAAAGTAAGAGCAATATCTTTGTGAGATTTGATCCCCATGTCAACGAAGAGTTCTTAAATAATCGATGTTTAATTGACAGATTAATTTCCCTTTGATCGTTTCTTTCACCAAGAGAATCTTACCGTCCTAACGACTGCCACAAAGTCGACCGTCAACGATCGTCATCCCAGATTTCGTTTCGTCAGCGTATCTGTTTAAACCGGCCCGTCCTGATTAACGCACAGTTTAGTCCATATCTAAGACGCTTAAGACTCTAGACAAAGACATCAATGTATGCGTGTGGTCCAGACTTAGTTGTTGAAACAACAACAGTTCTAATTTGTCTCATCCTTGTGTAGCGAGGCAAGATCAAGAACGAGGCTGGCATGTGAGATTAGACGCGGGAAGTAAAGAGGCGGGAAAGATAGATAAAAGAAACCGTTGCTAACGTTGGATAATTGGTTACAATATGATTTACGGTGCTTTTTAAAGGGGTTCCAGGATAAACACATTATTTAGAGGTTTAGAAAATCTTTAGATATATACGCTGCAAGTTAAATTTCCAACTAGGTACGTAATGTTTATTCTTGCATCGATAGGTCCGATAAAATACAACAGACAGCTTCTCTCCATTCAAGCTGTCGTTTGCTGGAACAGAAAACGTCTTGTAAATTTTAAGACCTCTAAAACTAAACTACTGCCTTTCTGTCCTATTTTTTCTGTTGCTGATGCTAACCTCCAAGACAACAACCCATTTTTCCCTTTCGGTCTCACATGTATCTGGATTATAGGATTATAAATGCTAGGACCTCTTCTCGCAATGTCAGTTAACTGTAGTGCTAGACGTTTTTTCTCTCGCTATAATCCATCTTGTACGTTTAAATATCTACCATTCGTCCATGTTTTGCGACCAAATTCCGTGCCTCTGTCATATAACTCGAGAGAATTGATAAAGTTCAAAGAAGAGTCTGTAATATTATTAGTCCTGTCCCGGCATCTCCATTTCAGTCAATTTTCCACTGCCGTGATTTCATTTTGTATTTGCTATAAATATTTTTATACTAAATTATTTTAATGAACTTTTCTTCACCTTGGTACCTCGACCGTTTGAATTTAGACGCAGTACTTGAATGGCAGTAAGGTCTCATCTTTTACTGTGGAAATATCTATATGTAACAAGCACTGATTCTTAATAGATATTTTTCTCGAAATTCTCCGTTGTGCAATTCTTTTCTGGGTTCTTTCTTTCCCATCAACTACAATCTTTAAATATTCTTTAATGAAACATCACTTTATGCATTAAATAACCCACACAGATGTTGATGTGCCTCTAAACAAAAGCAAACACGTTGATAATATTTTTGTAGTGGATCAAGCTTCGAATATTGGCAAAATTCGTCAATTCAACCTACACGAAAGCTATCGTTGTACGCGAAGAAGGCTATTCTGAACGTAAAATTAGTGTAAAAGTATCATGTCATCCCATAAGTTCTGTCCGAATTTTAACTTTTTGTTAAAATGAACGAAATTTAAAGAGTATTTTATAATGTCTAATGTAGCTGAACATTATTTTTATGTTGAGATGCATTTAAACTGATCACATTTTATTTCAGAGAACAATAAAATTAAAATTTCTTTGATTAAAACCTTGCTAACATGGAAGTACCCAAGAATCATTTGCGGCACATAATGCTTTATGAGTTCAAGAAAAGTAACTCAGCAGCCGAAGCGGCTAGAAACACTCACTCAGTTCATGGAGAGTAATGTGTGAATGAAAGAACTTGCAGAAGATGGTTTGCAAAATTCAAAGGTGGAGATTTCACCCTTGAAGATGAAGATCGAACCGGACGTCCAGTTGAGTTTGATGAAAAGCTTCTTGAAGCAGCCCTTGAAGAAAATCCTGCTTTATCAGTTGAGGAATTGGCAGTGGTTCTTAGTTCAAACCATATAACTGTTCATCGTCATCTTCACCAACTTGGAAAAGTTGCTAAACTTGGAAAATGGGTGCCTCATGAATTGTCGGAAAACAACCTCAAATCCTGAGTTGACATCTGCTCTTCTCTCCATTATCGTCAAATTGTTTCACCTTTTTTGGATAGACTTGTGACTGGCAATGAAAAATGGATCTTTTATCGAAATGTTAAGCGTCGTAGACAGTGGCTTGGTAAAGGGGAACACCCCAGCCACAGCCGAGAAGGGAACTTCATGGGCAAAAGGTTCTTCTTTTAATCTGGTGGAATTGCCAAGGAATAATCCACTTTGAATTTTTACCACCTAATGCAACAATTAATGCTCAAATATACTGTCAGCAATTAGAGCGTTTGAACCAAGCTTTAAGGAAAAAAGACCTGCTCTAGTGAATCAAAATGAGGTGATGTTTCATCAGGACAATGCGCGACTCCACATAGCAAGAATCACGTCACAAAAGATCGAAGAACTTGGTTGGGAGAAAATTCCTCATCCACCTTATTCTCCTGAACTTGCACCTTCAGACTACCATTTGTTTCGTAGCTTACAGAATCATTTGGAAGAAACAGCTTTTGTAACACAGGAAGAGGTTAAAACATTTGTGAGTTCTTCGAATCAAAGCCAAAAGAATTTTACAGTGATGTAATTAGTAAGCTTGTTAATAGACGGAAGGAAGTCATAGATAATCATGGAAAATACGTTGTTGATTGAATCTGTAATTAAATGTAACATTTGTTCACTTGTTTTCTTTATTCAAAATTCGGACAGAACTTATGGGATGACCTGATAGTTCACAGCAAAATATCTGCGAGTAAAATGTAGTCATTCACTCATAAATTACTTGTTCCTGTGTTATTTTTTTTATTGTAAAATCAAAATGTCGTCTTAAACTTTTGTCAGTGACTGTACATTTTCTTTTATAGTATTTATAGAAAAGGCAAAGAGGGGCAATCTTACGGCGGTGGGTAAGTAAATGAGACCGGGACGCCAAATCAGGACCTATGATGTTGCTGGTTCTTTTTATTTCCTCAAGATTCTCTAAATATACAGTAGGAGGGCCGAACCAGATGTGGCATCAATATTCAAAGCCTGGACGAATGTCACAAACATGCAAAGTAAATTTTGGAGAGATAAAATTGTCTAGCACGACGCAATGAATCGGCTTTCTTAGCAGCAGACCTAGCAATGGATTAAATGTAGTCATAAGATTTCATATCAGTCGACAATGTTAGATCGGGAAGGCGCAACTAGTCGCTCTCATAGAAGTTGACATCAGTTATGCTGATAGGAGAAAAAAAGTGATTGAGTATGTTAGATGAAAATCGAAATACAGGCAGATCTGTACACAAAACATTCTCTATTATTCGTCTAAAGCACATTACCAAATATTAACTGTAATAGTGAAATAAGGTGCTTCTTTAAAAAGATGTTCAATAAGCATTTAATAAGTGATTACTACTGCCGACTGAAATTTATAAAATCTTTCTATTAAATTATTTAACAGGTAAATAAGTTTCGCAGGTCCACTGAAAATTCTTTCTCTTTCCAGTATTGATGGGGTTTTCTTCCTAGGCTTTTGTTCGAAGTAAAGTGGAATGTCAACATCTTGATTATGTCATTTTCTCTTCGATTTATATGTCCTATTCATTTTAGTATTTGCTGTTACTGAAGGTCTTCAAATGTTTTGTCTTTTTTTAAATTATTTTATACTGTTCTTTGTGATTCTTCAGTGCTATTTCTTGCGATACCAAGAAGTGTGTTTCACTCAAAAACTAAGAGGCTTTATTTAATAAAATGTCCGCTGAATGTCGATGTTAATCTAACACAAAGACAAACACTAAATCTGTCATTTTCGAATAGATCTTTGACGAAACAAGATCAAATAAAAGTTTTGAAATATGTGTTAGACAAGTCATTTAAACAAGGAGCGTTAAACGTTTTCAGAATCAGGATTGAAAACATGCCGTATTGCTTGGGATCGAACGCCAAGCAGTGACACCAGATGGAAATTCGCTACAACTTGGCTATGCAAACATTAGATACGATTATCTGGAGTTCAATGAAAAGCACTTGCGCCATATAAACGAAAGACAAAAATTAAAAAAAAGGAAAAGAATCTCAAGGTATTCCATGTTTGAGTTGACTCGATGTCTGTAGCTAATATTAGATGAAAAAATAAAAATAAAATACGAACAAGAACAAATCATGTAGCTGAGTTTTTTTTTTTTTTTTTCTCAAATAGATAAAACTCCAAAGTGGTAGAGTAAATGGTCCGGTTCACGCTAACTCTCTCGTCTGCGCACGTATTACAACAAAGACGTCCTATTTCCGTTTAATTCTTTTTACCTCCCTCGTCCAGCTGGATTAATGACTGAGGTTCTGTGTCGGTCTGCATCGGGACCGAGGTCAGATTTTAAAGATACTGATATATCAAAGTAAATTGTCTCTTCATCCTGATGATCGCAAAAATGTCGTCTAGACATCTTGACCTCAATTGTGAATAGCAGTCCAGGAGAGTCAAGAAGATCACCAATACGTAAAACGTATCGTCTCATACCAAAAGTCATTGGTTACCAAATAGAAGTGTTAGTTGTTAAGCAGTTTTTCATTAGACTATGGTATAATTAATTTCCTCTTTGTTTGCCGACTTTGTGTTTAAAACATAAAGTAGAATTATATTTTATTTAAATATATATTCACCATTATTTGCAATGATTTGTTATCGCTTTTCCGTCATATATTTTGCTCAAAATCCGTAGATTATAGATCTCTTAAATTTGTTTTTGATGAGAGAATATTTTACCCATCAAAGCGTAAAATGATTAATAGTCGGTTGATGCAAGCACAATTTAATATGGCGGGTTTTGATTGATTATTTCTTTTTTGTTTCTGGCAGCTTTTCAACCATTTTGTTTTACGGCCGTATCACACTGAAACATAGGTTCACGCAAGTAGATGGGTGGTCGCTTGGGAATACCAAGTGCTGCAAGGTTTGATGTGCGGGTGGTGCTATTTTGGTTAATCGGGGAACAGAATTTCTATATTCCCGTCGGTTTCGTTATATTCACTTACGCACCTTAAGAAAGGTAAGAATTAAAATTTCTTCCCCCAAGTATGGGTTAATTATTAGAACTTTTATTAGCAAAATATTATTCTCTCAAAAAAAATACCTGCAATCAAAACATAATTTCTTGATTTCAGTAACCTGTGGAAGGTTGATAAGCCGTAAAAAAATCGAACAAAAATAAGCTTTTGAAAATTATATATCTATCTCATCTTAGCTCAGTTATGGATAAATAGCAAGACAGACAGAGATCTAAAGCCTTGGTTGGAAACCAGTCTGAGAGAAAGAAAATATTTTAAAGTAGCCCGAAACGAGTTGAGCTCTGTCAAACTATATTCACCAAGACACACCCCTATTGTTACGGTTGAAGCATATGTGGTGCTCCAACAACCCTCAGTGGTGACGTGATTGGTGATATCTAGTTACTGTTATGCGATTTCGTATCAAGTATTACCAACTATGTGTATAGGAGCCATCACATAATTAAGACAAAAAAACAGTTGTTGATATTAATAATAAACTTGTGTCATAGACAATTTTATATCATATAGACGACTTGAAATCATACTATGGCTGTCATTAAACTGACCTGCCACATGTCTGGTAGGATTTATTATCTCTCAGTTGAGTCGCTGTCTTCGGGCACAGTACGACACAGTTGTTTTTCTGTCTGCTGAGAGAAACGTAGCTGAGAAAAAATAAACAACTGTAAGCTTCCCGGTACCGGGGAACAGTTGCCCGTGTTTACACCGCCAGCCATTGCACTAGAGAGGGATGATCGGTAGGCATACCTATATCAGTGGTACCGACGGTTGCGGGGCTTGACAATCTTTCTCCTTGGCCCGCGTGTACGCACTCGGGTTCCCCATATTAGACCAGGGTAATTACCTACTGCGTTATCCTGGATTCGGCTAAATGATACCCTTTTATATTTTGAAAGATGTCTAATCCGGGTTACTACACGGCCAATACATTACATATATAATCATGGTTGTCTATTATTCCCTGTGATATTAACCTTCCGGATATTTATAACAGACAGTCCAGATATTTGGGCGTAGTTGGTTTACGTGCCCATGTAAACGTACACGATTTCGCATTATTTACATTATTTGCATTGTTCGGACTGTTTTCCGCATCTTTATTGCTATGTTCATAACGATTCGGCCGTTGTACTCTCCGGTCTTCTTCAGGTGATTGGAATTTCGAACTGAACCCTATATTACGTCCAGCGGGGTAGATTGTCCTAGTTCCAGAAGAAGGACGGAGCGAACGATGGCGGAAACGTCGTGAATATTGTTAGAAAGATAAGGAAAACAGTTCAAACAATGTAAATTATGTAAGTAATTAGAATACCTCATATTAGAAATATACGCAAAGATTTCTCATATTTTTCAATTATAGACCACCAGGAATTACATTATAGCCACCATTCGAACCAACCTGTCTAAAAGCTTTTAAAAATTCTCTGTATGTTAGCATCCATTGTAATTAAGAAAGAAAACACATGCATAATACAGAGATCTGTGTTGTTGCTCAATGATTCCAAGCACCGCATAAAGAGTCTACAGTGTTAAATGTCCTTTTATTCCGCGTCAACCATCGTGCCATACATTCATAACAAACACACGAACTACGAACTACTTTCGACATAAAACCGGGGAGATATTAATGATTATTCTTAGGCTATTGGTTCCTTCCAATTTCTTTCTGCGTATGAATTAATATTAATTGCTTCTTTGGTCTAAATCATTTTGAATGGCGGGAAAATATGTACGAATACGGTTTACGCGTTCATGAAAAAAGGACTTCTCATATATTATTGAAATATAGAATATATATATATATATATATATATATATATATATATATATATATATATATATACATACACACACATACACACACACTATATATATATATATATATATATATATATATATATATATATATATATGCGTGAAGGATTGATTTGATGCATTTACTCTATCTTCACCATTTGCGTCAAATGTTAGTGCTGTAAATTTAAAGGACTTAATTTTAATATATGTTTTTTTTCCTTAATCACGCACACGCTTGTTATTTCGAAATGAGCTCTTTCATCGATCAATAAGGCATATTGTTATCATTACTTTTAAAAGTATGTCACATGCCAGTAACTTCTCCACATGTAATTCTGCCTTGTGTCTAACTGCAATGAGCCAGAATATAGTTTGTTTCCATTTCTCAATTGAAGGTTTGAAATCACGATTATATCAATCTTGTGTATGACATTAAAATACATCCGTCCGTAAGGCCTCGGATCGAGAGGTTTTGAGGAGCATGGAAGCACCACTTAATTGCTGTTGTTCCCAAGTATGGAAAAATAATTAACATCAAAACCGGGGTCAAAAAACTACGAAAGTATAAAAATACATTTGTATAGTAAATATACCAGCAAAAGAAATTAGTAATGCTCCCAAGATAATTAAATTAAATCATTAAATGACCCATAAGCAGTTGATATGCCGCTAAAGAAACAGACAATATATCGCGTCTTCCAAACGAATACAATTTAGCACGTGACTGTTATTTAAAAAAAAAAATCTCTTAGTTTGACTGAGATTAATTTAAGCTATCATAAAACTATATTTCTTTGGGGTCTATCGAGGACATAACACGACCCTCTTGCAAATTCCTCGATGAGACAATGCTGCAAAGTTCTGAAACACTTTTGATGCACGTAAAATATTAAACATCAAAAAAAAAAAAATGAAAATAAACTCGAAATCAGTGAATCAAAAAAATCATTATCAGTAGGTTTCCTTGAAATTTTAAGCCACTTAAATATCGGCTTAAATTCGAGATTACCAAAAGATTTAAACAAAGAAAAAGAAAAAACAAAATAAGAAAAAGAGGAAGAAAGGGAAAAATGATAACAATTGGAGGAAGAAAAATAGGTGTGGAGATGGAGAAAAAAGAGAGAGTGAGAAAGAAAAATACCGAGGTAGAATGACGAAAAAGGGAAGTTGAAAACTTAGGAACAGAAGATAAAGGATGAAAAAGAGTGAGAAGGAGAATGAGGGAGTATTAAAAAGGCGGAAGAGGAAAGTGGGAGGTGAGAAGGCGAGGAGGAAAGGAAAGAAGATGCGGTTGAACTAAAGAGAAAAGACAAAAGTTAACAAAACGCTGTAATGAAACGTCTAGACTATGAGTTCCTGCAGGGAAAAAAACTGGTCAGTTCATTGTCTGGAAACGACTTCCTAATAATCAGTCATAATACGAAAAGATAAACATTGTTCTGCAATAAATGGTGAGGCAGAAACGGCTGATGATGCCATTGCCTCCTTATTCCGTCAAAAATACGGTCAAATTAATCGACCCAGATTCCAGTACAATTCTTCGTATTTTTTGCACTAAACAACCCCATGTAGTTCAAAAGTTGTAAACCAATACAGCGAATGAAATCAATAATTCAACATCCCATCCCAAACATTAATACTCAACATATTACTGTAGAACGGCCACGTCGGAAATAACTTAGCCAGTCTTAACCTAAAATCCATTAATACCATTTCTAAAACAATATATATTATTATAGATATACCTAGCATTAAACGAGATAGAAAGAATGTAGCAGAGGCTGAAACATTCAAAATAGATTTGATACAATACACAATGCTGTATATCGGGGAATATCCTCAAAAAACTTTATGAGCATCATAGAGAGGCTGAATAAAAACATTTTAAACGCATTGGTAGGTCACATTAATAAATTTGACCAGAATTTCTTTGTTCAAACGTTATTTTAATGGTTGCTCATATTTGAGTACGTACACTCTTCCTCTTATTAAACAGTATATTTTTTATTATATCTGCCGGAAAATTCCAAAAATCTTGTTAATTATGCGTATCGGAGCTTCCTGCACGAATGCTAAGCTATACACCATACATTTTCCAAATTTCTGGCTGTGTTAATTGCATTTTGGTGGATTTTTCTTTCTCGCAGATGGTGCCCCTATACACTGCAGTCGACAAATTCAAATTACAAATATTAAATGGCGACTATTTACTTATCGAACCATATCTATGCAGACGCACTTAGACTTTGAATGTATATATATGGATGACGAAATATAGTTTTAATGTATACTATATTTATGGGATAAAGATCTCACTATCAGAGATAAACCATATGTAAATTTAAAAGTGAACATTGAAGTCGACACTCAGAAGTGATAATTTTTTTCATGCTAAACGCTATCATCAACTTGCGACGATTTTTCTGAAAAAAAGACGACTCTAATATGGCATCAAATTTATACGCAACCATTCTTAAAATCCATATAAAATTAGCCAGACAGATGCAAAACAATACTACAGCACACATTACGAACGGAGGTCAATATGTACCAAAATATGACCTGCGCTGGCGTTTTCCATTACTTTTGGACAATCGACGATAAGACCGAGAACTTTCAACAATAGAGAGGAACGTGTTTCTTTTTTCAGGGATGTTATCATGCCTTAAACGATTATTGGGTCTTTAAATCAGTATAACGCTCAGGCGACACTTGTAGATATATATATATATTTTTAAGCGTTTCCCACCAAGCAAAGCGGGAAGCAACTAGGACGCAAGGGATTACAGAAGATTTGGAGAAAGATCAGATAGGAGTGATAGAGGAAAGGATGAGGAGAAGGATAGTGGATAGATCAAGGCAACTGGAGATGTCGATTGACATTACATTTGAATAGTTGGAGATTATAGCTCTCAGGGAAACAGGAATAGGGAATGGAGTTCCACAGGCGAGAGGTGCGAGACATGAAGATATTTGAGTAGAAGAGACGGCTACATTTAGTAGTTTCGACAGTGAAAGGATGAGAGCGGGATGCCAGCCTCGTAGGGCGCTTGAACTCATGAAGTCTGGGAACCAGCGAATGCAGCTCCTCGGAGCAATTGTATTTGTAAAAGTATTTGTAAAAAAGACAGAGAGAAGCGACGGCGCGTTTGTGAGAGAGTGACTGTAGACGAGATGCCAGATCAGGGCCAATTATATTACATATCCGTCTTTGGAGCCTATAAAGAACCCCGAGGCAAACAGAAAGGGCTCCAGACCATATATGGCAGCAATACCCCATGCAAGGGCGAATTGTTGATTTGTAGTCTGGAGGATCGATTCCGGGGAGAAAAATTTCCTGGCGCGCCAGGGAGCCAACTTTCCTTTCGGTGGACGAAGCAATTGACTCAATGTATATGATCCATATCTAAAGATTTTGGGAAAATAACTGGTTCCCTGTACCGCTCCATCGGGTATTACACTCCTGCTACATTTACAAGAACCAGAAAAGGCCACAAATTGGGTACTGCTGTCATATATGGACATAAGCTGCCCAATATTCCTTTCCCTATCAAGAGAAAACCTAGCAAACTGGAGAAAAACCTGCTACCGGGGTATAACTAACTTTGAAAAGAATCCTCTCAACCATCTGAGAGACTTAACACTAAATCTCGGTGTAATACATCTGTCCATATGGCAGTCAACCTTCCACCATGTCCCTCGCGTGGACTGTTTGCAAATCCTGTGCAGGATATTTATCTCATACGAAACATAAACATAAAAACTGAACTAAAAGAAACACATACGTCGAAAACGACGGCAGAGTGCATCATCATATACACCATAATGATTCATCATGTATAAAATTATATATAAGTATAAAGACAAAAGGGAAATATAGACGACACATTTCATTGTCTAATAAATTTTAAATTCCATCAAAGTAAAGCGTCGTCTATATTTTTCTTTTGTTTATAAATATTATCTTTTACACATATATTTTGATTATTATGAGAAAACACAAATGTATGCATATATATATATATATATATATATATATATATATATATATATATATAGGAAGAAATATAGTCTTAAGGTGTGCTATAATTATGGGATATCAGAAACAGAACGTGTGTAAATATAAAGGTGAACATAGAAGTCAACACTTAGAGGCGACAGTCTGTTTCATACTAGATGCAATCGTCAGGCCACGTGTTATTATTTTCCCGGCTATCCGAGAAAAATAACAGCACACGTAGCCTGACGATTGCATATAGCATGAAACAGACTGTCGCCTCTAAATTTATATATATATATATATATATATATATATATATATATATATATATATATGACAAGAGTGAAAATAGGAAAACGTAGAGTAAAAAATAGGTAACTTTCCTATTTGTTCTTAATCCTACAATTTTTCGTATTCCTATCTATATTCGAATTGTATTTTATTCCATTATATATATATATATATATATATATATATATATATATATATATATATATATATATATATATATATATATATATATGATTTTTTACTAACTGGTTTCACAAATGTGAGTTATCTTCAAGTGCTGCTGAAGATTACGTTGTGAATAAAACTCAGAATTATGCTACGAGACTGGTACATGCACCCCCCATATATATATATATATATATATATATATATATATATATATATATATATATATATATATATATATGAGACTGATTGTAAATTCCAACGAAATATGAATGAAATATATAACCATTTGTCAAAAGTGATCTGCCTTCGCGATAATTTGATAGGTAGAATATTCCAGAAAACAGACAGGCCGACCTTGCTCTGATTAATGGTGTAAAACACTATTCCCCGAATGATGTCCTATCTTTAGATACTGTGCTTTCATAAACAACAGAAAAAAGTGACTAATTAATTAACCAGACAGTTTGCAGACAGTCACCAGTAACATTAATACAGGCCTTCTCTACAGACTAATCATATTTATTGAATATGGAGAAAGGTAAACAGTCATAACATTAATGGGATTGTCTGATGTATCATACACTCGCATACGCTTTGTTGCTGTGGGTAAATGTTGTTTTGTTTGGTTGTTAAAACCGAGCACATGAAGAAATAAAGAAATGAAAATCATCGTGGATATTTGTCAGTTTCGGCACACAAAATAAATATGGCTTTTCTTTGACAATATACAGTAACTGGGAATGGTCAAATATTTATTTGCAGAAGTAGGAAAACATTTAAAGGAAGCCATACTGAAAATGTTATCTATACAGATATATTTTTATTTTATGTGACTTAACACTTTAGGCAGTAAGCTATTATGGCTCTCTATAAAATAGCTCCTTTGTAGTTCTAAGCAGATTTTGACACTTTACAGTTCTTTCCGTGTCACCCAATCAACTTTTCGTTCAGTTATTTGTTAAGTAGGTAACATGATGTTTCTCCATGCTATTTCGTACCTTGCATAATTTCTGTTAGCGTTAATTTTTCATCATTATATGTCTGTTTTTTTCAATTATCTCGTTCTGATTTTAATTATGTCTTTTAATTCTCATTTTTATATCTTCCTCATTGCTTACATGTTCATGCCATGGTATATTCAGCATCCTTTAGTAAATCCACAACCATCTTCGCAGTTATACGTCTGGCATTCTTCCATTCCATATATTTTCTGGTGCTTCTGTTAAATATCTCAAGGTTCTTGAAAAACATCAAAGAAGAATCTGCAACGTTATTAGTTTAGACATGGCGTCTCGGTTTCAGTCCTTTCCCCACAGCAGTGACGTGGTTTCCCCAGTGCATTTTCCATAAATATGTCAATTTTCTGATGATCTTTTAGCTTTAGTAGCTAGACTTTATGATTTTAAACGTAGTACTAGAATGTCAGCAAAGGTTCACTGTTTTGCTATTGAAATAAATAAATATTATATATATTCTAATAGTTTCTTCTTTCGATGTTCTATACTGTGGAAATCGCATACGGCTTCCAGCATTTAGTACTTTGTAATTTAAATAATGCTTGGATTCGATAGATAATGCTGAGAATCAAGTTGTTACAGTATTCAACTTTCTTAATATTAATTTCTTAATCGCTCAGTGCTTCAGTACATGAAGGTTCATTTTTTTCTTACAATTTCTCATAAATGCTCAACTGAATTCAGATATGGGCTGAGTCCCGTCAAGTCAAATATAGTTACGCTGATCGAGTTCCAAAAATTCTGAACAAACTTTGATGAAAGCGTGGAGCACCAAAATCCATAGAACTTATTCACCGATCCATGTACATATGCATTTCAGATTATCCTAGATTTGTTTGCATTAAATTATAAAATTTATAAATTAATTTTGCCGCTAAACAAAATCAAGCAACCAAAAAATGCATAGAGTTAAAGCTGATACTACAGGTAACAACCAAACACCGACAATTAAAATGTTGGATAAAGAACGAAAGAATGCGTGATACATCATTAAAGACGCTAACAAAATGGCTGGCTCCTTATATCACCACAGAATTTACCTGCTGCTCTAATCAAACTTTACAAATGTCAAAATCAGAATAGAAATGCAGTCATGCTACTAAATCTGGTCAGTAAGTGACCAATCCTCACTTTCCAGCTTCGACTGGTTTATTTTATGCATAAGAAACTGTCGCAGTGTAGATTCATCTGAGAATATATCTTTGCTGCAGTTTTCAGCTGTTCACGTTTCACATGCCTTAGCAAACCTGACGCTCGAATTCTATCGCTGCCCTTAGTTACTAGCCAGTCTGAATGATTTCAGAACTGAACATCCCAACTTCAGAAAGCCGACGCAGTCAGTTAACAACATGCTCCTCTTCTAAAACATCGTAGCATTTCCATGAGCACCAAGGCACAACTCATCAACCAGCACCAGGCCCTAAAAAAAACCGTTGAGAGGAAAATGATTCCTTGTGAGATGAAATGCCTGAGGAAAGCAGTGAACAAGACCAGGCGAGACAAGATCAGGAATAAGCCAATAAGAGATATGGTAGGAGCCATACAAATTATACATTACATCGAACGACAGAGGAACAACTGGATCGGATACCTCATTGCCTATCAACCAACTAGCCTACATCATCAGGTACTCTGGCTGGAGAGCTAGAGGCAGATGAAAAAGCGCTGGAACGACTCAGTGGCAGATATTCGCAGAGCTCACGAGATGTTTCTCCTGCAGTCCACTCTCCTTGCCGCTGACAGACGACTGTGTCTCTCCGTGACACCTAACGGCATAAGCGGAAGGAAAAACTAAAACTAAAATATCCCAACTGTCATAGAACTGACAATTTCTACGATTTTCAAGCAGAGAAGCATGTATTTACTTGTAAGAGCGTGTTGGGGATTTCGTAGAAATGAACTTCGTCAGTCATTTCTAGCATTGGCTTTTCTTGGACATTCATTTCAACCCTTGTCGTTAAATTTCTCTGAATTTTGAAAATTCCTCATAGCAGGCTTTCCTATAACTTAATCTTCCTCTAACTTCATGTTTAGACTCGCTTTCACCGCATAGAATCAGAATTCGGTCCCTTTGTGTCGGTGAAAGGGAGGACTTCGTTGTCTATGTCTAGACATAATTACATCACAGATGCTAATCACAAGAGCTGATAACTTGGTAATGACAAAAGCTTTTTCACCAAAATCATGTATGAATAAATACTGATGCAATAGGAAAAAGCTATTAGGCTATGACGTCTCATATAACGAAAACAACACTATTACAGCTAAGTGGCCTGAAATATTTTTAATGGCTCTAGATATATAAAGAGAAAGTCATTTTATCTGAAAATCATGATTATAGTAATATTAGATGTTTCTATATTCTAAAATACCATCAGGTGTGTTCAAATATTTGAATCTTGTGAATTAAAAAACACCTCCATTACACGCCGTTGAACATTTAAAGTATTTTAATGGTCTGATTATAAAAGAAATACCAGCTGAATAATTTCTATTGTACTCAGGGATAGTTAGATAATGCAATTACGTATTTTGGAAAAATCGGTAATTCCCTTGAAAAATATTCTTGTGAAAAAGAAAATCATATTTACTTTGCATACACATGATTGTTGTGTGTTTGTGAAAAAATGAATCTGTTCTAATTAAAGTCTAGATTCAGAGATAATCAGATTTAATTCTTTATTCATAAAACTTAAATGATTTAGATAAAGGAAAAACGTTGATATGCATTAAGCAAACATTTCAGTCTTGGGGAATTATTGTTCATGGAGAAGCTACCCTTAATGCAAGGACAATACTTTTAAGTCTCAGTAAAGTTAGACAAACAACAAATAGATTTTAGTGAAAGGCACGATAGTGGCAAGTCTTCTGCTGTTTAATTAGTAAATATTTAACAGGCTAATGATCACATTAGCATTCCAAGAAGAATCACAATTCCAGCGCTGTGTAAAGATTTCACATGAGCCGTGGTTGTACCCGTAATATTCTACAAACTCTTGGTTTTGTACCTCCGAGCTTCATTGAACGCAGAATGACTTCATGAATGAGCAAATTGTATTCGGTCCATATGGACGTTTGGAACTAGTGATAGAATGTGCCTAAGAAGTAGGATTTCAGAAGAGAGCTGTTCTTAACTGAAACATGCAAATCACACATGCCTAAGAAAGGTTATAAGAGACGGGTATGCATGTCATTATTTAAAAACAACATACCAAGAACATCGAGAACAAAGAATGTCATTAAATTTAGAATTCTGAGATATTCCGTTTCAGTTAAATATATTCATTGGCTTCTACCTTTACATATGCTGCAATGGAGATAAACAAGCATTAATTTATGACCAAAACTTGAACGGCGATTGAAATCGAAATATAAAATTGTTTCAATGACATTTATGGTCATAATGCTTTTCTGTTTATTTGGGTATGTTCTGGAAACGTCTGGGACATGTATTAATTATTATAATTAAAGTAGAACATTATCAGTTTTGGAACGAAGTCTTAAAGAATACTCTGTTAATTATGATTTATTGGTTGCGAAAAACAAAACCTAAATAATAACGATAATTCGAACATCTAAAACAGCTGAATGACATAAAACAAATCTTGGTTGGGGATAAATCGTTTTTAAATGTTATATTTAAATTATGGAAAATAATGTCCTACGTACATCAAATTAACTTTAAATTAAGTGGCGGCAGAAGGATTATAGTTGAACTTTTAAAAGATTAAGCTGAAATATAAATTAATGCAATACATAAATGCGGAGGTCAACTTTGACTTATTCTGTAGTTTAATGTTGCATATCGCATCTACTCCTCCGTACATCCTCCGCAGGGACTAGGTTAAATGTCGCCCAACAGGGCGTCTTTTCAGCTGGTATATATATATATATATATATATATATATATATATATATATATATATATATATATATATATATATATATATTCTGTGTTTACATTATCTTCTGAATGCCACATAGAGAAGCTATAACTATTAAATACTTGCATACGCAAAGTAATATTTACGTTTTTTTATTATGTATATTCACTTATATCCAACGTCGATAGCACAACTCGTAGTTTCATGCGGTCTTGTAATCTTCAGCAATCTGTTTTTTTTTTAGTATCTGGGGAAGAAATATATTTATATGTACGTGCATGTATATCTGAGTATATATATATTTTTATCATACCAAATCCATCCATTCATCCATCCATATTATATATATATATATATATATATATATTATGTGGAGAAATATATTTATATGTACGTGCGTGTATATGTGAGTATATGTATATTTTTATCATATATATATATATATATATATATATATATATATATATATATATATATATATATATATATATACGGAATGAAATGAATTCTAATAACCAACAATTACTATTCTTAAAAGATTGCTCAATAAAAAAGTAGAGCAGATATAATTATTATTTATAAAAAAAATAACATAAGTATGTTATAAAATCACTACAAAAAATAGCCATTTTGTTTCAACACACTCGGTTATTTGATAAGACACCGAGTGTGTTGAAACAAAATGGCTATTTTGTAGTGATTTTATAATATACTTATGTTATAATCTTTTTTATAAATAATAATTATATATATATATATATATATATAGAGAGAGAGAGAGAGAGAGACAGAGTGAAAATGAGAGTGAGAGAGAGGAAATATATTTATATGTATATATGAGTATATGTATATTTTTTATCATACTCATAGCTATATATCTTTTTATCTACATCTATCTACCTATATCTATCTATCTATCTATCTATCGATCGATAGATAGATAGATAGATAGATAGATAGGGAAGAAAAGGGGGAGAGAGATATTGCAGTTTCATATCAACGTGAGGCTGTTGTAAATATTTTGGCAAAAATTTGAACTAAATGAGCAAACTCTAGAATTTTAGTATACTGGGGTCTTCTTTAGCTTTAGACTGTAAATATCCGTCATTCATATCAAAGTTCTATGTTGCGTCAAATAACTATCACTAGATTATATTCTCTATTATCCCAAAAGGAAACTCTGATTCACACCCACCCCCGCCCTCAGAGCGAAAAAGATAACTTTTTAAAACCCAAAGCTACCCATGCTACCGACAAAACAAATATATGTAGCTACAGTATCGGAGTAAGATTTGCTTGTGATTGTTTAAAATAATTTCATCACATGCAAGCCGATAAGAGTACTTATGAGTGTGAATTAGAATGAGAAAACTATATAGAGAACAAAATACAATAAAAGAACAGGTTTATATTTTTGATGATCGTAGTTGATAGAAAATCAAGCGAGCGACGAAATTATTAGATTCTAAATTTCGGTTAGATCTAGCTATTCAAATTAAAATGATGACGGTACCCAATTGACTGAAGCTGAGATGTTAGGTTAGAGCCTATTTAATTATAGATCATTCTTTTGATTTTGCCAAGAATCTCGAGATATACAGCAGACCAGATGTGGCAGTAATATTCAATGCACGGACGAATGACCTATTATGTTCATAACTCAAAACCATATGCAAAAAAACAATACTAATAATAATGATGATATTCTTAAGCGAATTATTTGAGGGAAAGAGAAAGGCAAGTTCAAAGTGATTTGAGCAAGGGAACTGCAAACAGTTATCTGAAACAGCTGAGAACCGAAGAGAGGTGGCATTTTGTGAAAATACATATGAAATAGACTTTTATAAAGCAAGAAATATGGCGAGTTAAAAATGAAAATAAAAGAAGAATTCATTATAATTTAAGTGAAAACCAGGAAAGAACTGGAAAATTGATGAATGAAGTGAAAAGATATATGGCAAAAAATGTCGGAGTAAAAAGAATGGGAAACGACAGTGAAAAAGCATAAATGGGAAGAAAAACTGAAAACTAGAAAACTGCTGCTACGTAAAGAAGTGGAAGAAATTAAAAGAAAGATGGAGCAATTCGATAGGAATAAAAATAATAACAAACAGGTATAACGAAAAAAAGAAACCATACAAAGGAAGGGTCAAATGAAAACTAAGAAAAATATAAAAGAAAAAGAAATGATACGAAAGAATGAGTTACTGAAATTGAAGAATATATAAAAGGAAACAGGAAAGAAAAACAACAAAAAAAAAGAAGTTATATAAAAGAAGGAGCGAGTAAAAAGGAAGAAATAATCAAGTGAAACAGGAGAAAAGAAGACCAAGTAGAAGAAGGAGGGGAGGAGGAGAAGGTGGTGGAGGAGGAGGCGGTTAACTTCTAATAAGGGGAAGCATAAAATATTAGGGAGAAGATAGGGGCAAAAGTAGAAAGAAGAAGAAATTGTAGAAGAAAAGGAGAAATTTAAAAGAAAAAAAACGGAGGATTAGAGATGACGACGACTTAAAAAAAGAAGAAGAAGAAGAAGAAGGAGGAGGAGGAGGAGAAGAAGAAGAAGAAGAAGGAGGAGGATAAGAAGAAGAAGGAGGAGAAGAAGAAGAAGAAGAAGAAGAAGAAGAAGAAGGAGAAGAAGAAGAAGATGAAGGAGGAGAAGAAGAGGAAGTAGAAGAAGAAGGAGGAGAAGAAGAAGGAGAAGAAGAAGAAGAAGAAGGAGAAGAAGAAGAAGATGATGAAGAAGAAGGAGAAGAAGAAGAAGGAGGAGAAGAAGAAGAAGAAGAAGAAGGAGGAGAAGAAGAAGAAGAAGAAGAAGAAGAAGGAGAAGAAGAAGAAGAAGAAGAAGAAGAAAAAGAAGAAGAAGAAGAAGAAGAAGTAGAAGAAGAAGAAGAAGAAGAAGAAGGATAAGAAGAAGAAGAAGAAGGAGAAGAAGAAGAAGAAGAAGGAGGATAAGAAGAAGAAGAAGGAGAAGGAGAAGAAGAACAAGAACAAGAAGAAGAAGAAAAATTTACGAACGAATGAGTGACTAAAAAGGAAGAAAAACCTAAAATTAAACAAAGAAGAAGGAAAATAAAAAGATGAACAAGTAGATGAGGAGGAGGAAGACGAGGAGTAGGAAGAAAACGAAAAAATTAGAGAAGTAATTATATGAAGGAATGAGCGACTGAAAATGTAAAAAAATGTAAAAAGGTAAGAAGAAGAAGGAAAATAGGCAGATGAACAAGAAGAAGAAGAAGTAGCAAAATAAAAAAAAAGTAGAGATTATTCGAAGGAATGAGCGACTGAAAAAGAAAAAAAAAAAGAAAAGTAAACAGGTAAGAAGAAGGAAAATAAGGAGAAGGAAAAAAGTGAAAGAAAAAAGAAGATAGGGAAACAGAGTAGAATAAAAAAAATAATACTTGTAAATGAGAAAGAGAAAATTAAAAGAAAAAAAAATGGGATCAGAGACGCTGACGACTTCGAAGAAGAAATGATACGAAACAAGAGGAACCGTAAACGAAGGAAAATAGAAAACGTATCAGGAAAGAAGAAGAAGGAGGAGAAGAAGAAGGAGGAGGAGGAAGAGCAAGAGGAAGAGCAAGAGGAGGAGGAGTAAAAATGGGATAGGAAGATAAAAGTAAATGAATAGGAATGTTTATAGAAATGTAAAGGAGATGTCAAGAACGTCTAAATATAGAAAGAAGCAGCAATAATAAAAGAATTTCTGGCTCTGATATAAAGAAAGTGAATCGACATAGGATGATCCAGGAATGGCTGCAAAACAAAAAAAAAAAAACAGTAAAATAAATATATAAATAAATAAATTGAATTTTTTTTTCTTATTTTGCTTGATATTTTATGTAAACTATTTCGGAACAGAACGGAAACAAAAGAAAAAGGTTTGTCTGGCCATTTGTAGCAAGCCTTATGCAAAGATTTTCCTTAGCTTTACTTGCATTAATTTATCCCTTATATCTCCTGTTCCCATCCCTTACCTATGTTTATTCGCAGAAAAGAAAAAAGATCGCGGAAAAGAAAAAGAAGACTGTACGAGTAAAATAAATAAATGGACAAAAATAAAGAAAACAATGATCGAAATTTCTCAGTATTACAAGCGAAGTGATATTGTTATATCGTTGGTACCCATGTGTGGAAGAGAAGCTTTATCTGCAAAGTAAACTATATTTATTTTATCTGTGGCTAAAGTAAAGTAATTTACTGATCATTACTTTTCAGAAATTGAAGATGACATAGTTTGTGTACTGGTGGCCGCCAAATGATCGTTTCGTTTGTTACGTAAAATAACTATTACAGCATGAATTTTATCGACCATTCCATCCTTGGGTTTCATGCGCGATGAACGTAAAGGCGATCATATCAGTTTCGATTCATGATTGACTTGGCTGAAGATTTCTCGCAGTAGGCTGTCGATTCTTTCTGCGGTAAAGTGGTTGGCGACCAAGGCTATAAGATCCAGTTTGTCCTGCTATTTAACGCACAACTTGAGGGGTGAAAAATCGATTTACACTTTTCCGGAGAGTATTTGTACATAAATGAAGATAATAAACTCGACAAGTCTCTTTAAATAATATAAAGAAATTTTGTTTACTCATTTGTAATGGGAACGTCTCCTAATTACGGACAAGTTTTTTGTATGCTTCTTGGAGGAAAAAAAAAAGAAAATTACATTGTTGATGCATTTAAATTTTATTCTGAATACTTTCCACATTAGCACAGGATGAACGGGCTTTGTACAGGATGAAATTTACTGTACTTTTAATATATAAAAATGTATATATATATATATATATTAGGGCAGGTTAATGTTTGACTTTTCTTAAAAATAAGCATTGCACTCAATAAGAAAAATGGAGATTGATGCGATAAGTACTGACACCAAAGATTAGATTCAAAATTTTCACATTTTTCTGTGCATTTAGTTTTAAATATAATCTAAAAATATACAAACCTAATTAATTTCCGCGAATTTTTCCTTAAAAACTAACCTCAAAGTATTATTATTTCACGAAAAATAAAACAATTAATGTTAATTTCTTTTGTATTTTATACTTTGCGTGGAAAATATATTAAAACCAGATTTCTAAATATGAGTTACCATCAGCAAATTATACAATGCTTTTACTGTATTTCACAAATGAAACCTAAAAGTGTGTAAAAACTACAAAAAATTTACTCAAGAAGAATTATTATATCATAATTAATAAAAACAAAATATAGATAATTGTTTATATAATACCATAATGCTTCTGGATGTAAATTGTAACACAAAATGATTTAAATATGTATTGTTTATTGAAATTCCCACTAAGACTGCAACACTGTATAATATATTATATCATAGTATATCTAAATCTTTCAGTAGCATTTCCCTTTGAAGTAAATGGTCTTATTTGATGGCACAGAGAATTAGTAATGTTGTACTTGCACTAAGCATCTTTTCCATCTAAAATTTGTATAAGGCTTTCACTGATTTTAGGAAGGAAATTCCAATGCTATTATTTTGAATCTAAAGGAATCTTTAATATACTTCCTCAAAAACTGGTAAAGATTTGGAAAAAAAATAACTATGTCTTCATCCATCATGTGAAATTCTTGATCGGATTTCCAATGGGACCACGTCAATGTTCAGGACAACTTTCATATCAATCCTTTGTGACACTATTTAGGTCGCTAGAAAGAAAGAAGAAAAAAAGGAGAGAATTAAATTTAGGTGATAAGAAGCCATCACGAAAAGGACACTAAGCTGTGTTATCTTTTTTCTAACAGAGAAAATTGCTAAAGGTTTTTATTCTCATTAGCGAGGAAAGTAGGGTCGCGAATGTGTCGGATTTAAATTAATTTATGACAACGATAATGAAATTTTCCGGTTCGACGAGACCCCTACGAAACAGAAACTGGGAAATAAAAATTAATTAAGCACGCATTGACCGAAAAACAAAATGCCCGCTGGACCTCCCGTAGGGTGCTGGGATATAAAATTAATTAGGTCATACGCTGACCGAAAAAAAAAATGTCCGTTGAACTACCTCCATGTCATTTGGGAAAAACACCTGTTTATTGTCAGGGCTGGCTATGATAATAAAAAACTATTTTTATCAGAACGAATAAGTGACACCAAGGTGTGATACGTCCAATTGACAACCCACTTGTTTGGCGAAGGTCCCGGGTGATAAAGTCCACGTGACATTTGGTTAAGATAAGAGTCCAAGGGTTTGTTGTCGGGCAGAAGGAAAGAAAGAGAAAAAAAAGAAAAAGAAAAAACGAAAAAGGAAGATAATTTTTTTTCTTTGAGCAAGATTTTTTAAACCGAGGCTAGTCTGGCCACACCGACGCCGCTGAGCGCCCATTGGCTGAATGGTGGCGTGAGCGTTAGGCGGAGGTAATCATGTGAAGAAGGAGGGGAGGCCTGTTGCGCCCCCCTGAAGGGATATGTGTGAGATGCCACTGTGAGAGAGAGGGGGGAACCCGTTGACACCCTCTGAGGGTATGGTGAGATACCAATATGAGAACAGAAGAAGGTGGGAAGACGAAAGACTTCCAAAAATGGAAAATATTAAATTTTCTTGACCGAAAACAATGAAGTGGATTTAGAATTATCAAGGAACCTCAAACCCCGACAAGCCCACCCCGGTTTTGGTCGGCGTCCATATAAGCAGAGTCTCAGCGAGTGAAAAGCAGTTCCAGTTGAGTTGAGTTGGCAGTTTGAGGTAAGTTCGCAGTTCGCAGCTGAGTTGGACTGAGTTGGGCCGCCTCGCAGAAGCTGACTGAGATTCGCGCATTATCGACCACAACTTCTTATCAAGAACAATTTATTTTTGAAGAACGATTTGAGTCACACCACCAAAACAAGTTTTACGAATATCGCCTGAAGATACACCAAGAACCAGTTTCTTAAAGAACAAACAACTTAAGATGTTAAGACTCGCCTAACAAACACAAAGTGTCACAAATCCATATAGCGGGTTGGGAAGAAGACTCAGTCCTGTATTCAGTAACCAGATATAAAGTATTGTTATCCTTTTTTTGAAACATTTGAACTTTTCGAGTTATTATTTTGTTTTCTTTTACATATACTTGTGTGGTGTTACTCTTGTCCGGACTCAGCTTGCATTACGGCCCGGCGACTGATTGATTTCGTCTACGTGGGTAGGTTAGACTAGAAATCAAAACAGTTACTTCGGTAACCAGACGTTGGAGCAGAGCTGGGAACGACAAGGCTGATACCGAATCTAACCAGATTCCCATCCGAATCAGAAAAGTTTAGAACGTCACATTTGGTGCCGCGACCAATACCAAGTTACATTGGTGGTCACGCGGCCAGGCAGACGTCACGATTGGCGCAGCGACCCGGGGGACGTTCACAATTGGTGCCGTGACAGCAGGATAAGACCCTGGATCAGCCTCTGCCGCAGGAGTTGCAGAAAAAATTCGACCAATGACAACGCACGGTCTCAAAGACTCAAATTATAACGGACTAGAGTGGGAACTAAAGGACTTTGGTTCACTATAACCATACTGTTACAAACACTCTAGTACGACAACCCGGAAACTGAGAAGAACGAGCTGAAAATCGTCTGTCAGGTAGGGCACTTTATTTTCGGTTAACCTCCCAATTTCGATTGTTGCTACTCTTTTTGTTTTTCGTTTACTGTGTTATATATGTTTGACTATGAACCAGATAGGGTAGACATAGAGGAAGAGGGGGTTGAACAGGGATTGCCGGCAGACCTAAAAAAATTGTTGGGTGGACCGAGGGTCCCAGCTTTTGACGGTAGTAAAAGGGATTTTAAGAATTGGCTGGCAATCTTGGATAAGAGCCGCGTAATATACGAATTCTCAGACCAAGAAACCCGAAATGTGGTGTGTGATGCCACGAGAGGGAAAGCGTCTGATTTCGTAAAAGGACTCTTAGCCAGTGAGCCCCACTTGACATTGGAAAGGTTGGAAGAATTATTAACTCGGGAGTTCGCTGACGAGGGGACGGCGACAGAGGCCATGAGAGCCCTCCTGAAGATGACGCAGCTGAGGGACGAAACCTCTGGAGAATTGGGGACCCGAGCGGAGAAGATGCCGTCATTAGCTTTCCCAGAGGTAGTGAGAAATAATGCGGTCATGCAGGCCCAGTTGGCTGATCTGTATGTAGAAGCACTCAGTGACGAGCGTGTTCGTCACGATATTTTGAAGGAAGGACCGCTCAGGTTATCGGCAGCAGTGGCGCTGGCCAAAGAGAGCCAGGGTGTTTGGGAGAAGGTAAAAAGATGTGGGAAGAAGCAAGAGCTAAGTCGAGAGGTCGGAGGAAAGGGTGAAGGAGGGAGACCCCGCGCGTGGAATCGGAAGGTCAAGCTAGAGGTGGAGCGGCCTGAGATGTGGGAAGAAGATCCCAATAGAAAGGCTTGGTCAACAAGGCATGGGTTCTATAAGCCCACGCCGGGTAGATACGGGCTGGTCTGCTGGACATATGGATATGAGGACCACAGAGCAGCGGAATGTCCGACGAAGTGGGGTTTGCCCCCAGACTTCGAACAGGATAAGTGTACTAGCTGCAGGAAGAAGGAACACCTAGCCAAGTGGTGCGGGTTAAGAAAACGTGCCCTACAGATATCGCTAAAGAAGGCCGAGCCCAAAAAAGAAAAAAAACAGGGAAAAGCCAGCGGGCCACCCCGGAATTAAGAGGGAGGGTGGCCCAGTTAAAAAGCAGGAAAGTAAACGTTGTACATGTGGTCATGTCCCCCCAGAAATAAGGGAGGGGATGGCCCACTTAAAAAGCAGGAAAGTAAAACGACAAGGCTGATACCGAATCTAACCCGATTCCCATCCGAATCAGCAAAAGGTTAGAACGTCACATTTGGTGCCGCGACCAATACCAACTCACATTGGTGGTCACGCGGCAAGGCAGACGTCACGATTGGCGCAGCGACCCGGGGGACGTTCACATCCTGTCATTTTCATCTTTCTATCATCCCGCTGGTCAGGAAGGAAATGGACTTCACGTTTGGAAGCTTTTATATCACAATCACAGGCCAGGTGATATCCGTCATACTTCTTTGCATTTCGCATCATGTAACAGGGGTGGGTGCAGATACAGATATAGATATCAAACAACATATTCATTTTTTCTTGAAATGCAGCTTTCTTTTCCACATTCTTTTACTTATTAAATTTAATTCCTCTACTGTACAATTTTCTCAGCCGTTTCCCAATAGTTTTCTGGCTAAGAAAAGGAACATTCTGTCTGTCTCCAATCGCTTTTCCCCATATTTCTGAACAATCCTAGGAAGCCATCTTGATAATCATTGAAACATCTGCAAACATTTCTTCATAAAATTTGTATCACCTTCATTTCTTTAGCATCTCATCTTTCGAGGGAAGTTTGTCCATTGGAAGAATTTTTGCAGAACCAAACAATGCAAGATCTGCCATTGTTAATACAGTAGCCATCTCAATAACAAATTGTTTGGTTGACCTGATAAGAAAAGAGAAAGAGTTAATGAATAAATAAAATTGAAAATAAACACTCTACATTTGTACATTATACTATACCGTCACAACATAAGTAATTTTGTTTTTAAATTTCAGTTGCAAAGGCTATAGAACTGGAGGTTGGCAACCTTTTTTTCTGACTATATGCCGACTTAGGCTTTTAAAATCATTCAGTGTGACAAAAACATACGTATTTTTTATAGAAGTCAATGTCAGTATACCTGTTCTGCAATAGATCTTATATTGTAATATAGACTTTATATATACTTTAGTATATAATAAAGTTGAAAAAGCTAAATATCTTTGCGTTGTAATAGTTATTCATTTGGATTTCGTAATTTCATTTGCGGCTGCGTGCCACTGGAAATTGCTTGATGTGCCACAAACGGCACACGTGCCGCAGATTGCCAGATCTGCTATAGACTAAAACTTGACGAATCAGCTTCTAAATTGGTATGGATTCTTATATACGTAGAAGGAACAATTCATGAAGAGTAAAGCTTTGGTGAAATTTTCAATACTACTTAGTGTTCATGTTATACAGTTTTTGGATATTAATTGAAAGCTTTTGATTGATATCAAGTTTAGTAAAAATGACAAGGAATCTTTAGCGAGAAAAATAATACAGTTTACCATAACTTAATATCTCATAAAACGAAAGATTTGTGGACATATGATTATTTGGACTTCTTGTTCTTGTTTCAGGGTGAGGGACCCACTCGCAGTATCTGTAAAATTATTTTGATACATATATATATATATATATATATATATATATATATATATATATATATATATATATATGCAAGTTTTATTAAAAAAAAAAAAACGAAAAGGTAGTGTGATTAAGACGTCCAAACACTCGTATTGGCGCTTTCAATGCGAGTGTCAAGGAGAACAGCATGCCGTTTTCGAATATCTGGCACAGTGAATTGCATCATGATGCTCCTTTTCTTACAGACTGTGCCCAACTGACACTATTATGCTGTGTAGTCGACGAAATAAACGACAATCAAAGCGCATGTGCGAATTTAAAAGCATAAAATGGCGGCAATTTACACATCTCATCATATATATATATATATATATATATATATATATATATATATATATATATATGTGTGTGTGTGTGTGTGTGTGTGTGTGTGTAGACACAATGTAGCATGAATTATGATGGCAAAAATAAAAATGTAATTTAAAATATGAAATCGCATCAATCAGCAAGTCAGACGTGACTCCGATTCTAAGCAGCGTTTTACATTAATAAATTGGCTGGCCTCAGTGACAATTTTTCCCACTTTAACAACTTACCAATCCCTTAAATGAAAATAGAAAATTAAATAGAGAAGGAAGATTGAATACAATTGTTTCGTGTATTTTTTTTTAAAAATGTCTTTATATTTTTTTTTAATATTTCTACTGGTGAAAATTTAAAAAAACTTTATTTCAATTCAAGCCAATGAGAAATTAAATTTTTTGTACTTGAAAAATTAATTCGGTCTCCGATCCGAAAATACAAATCCAAGAACCAATCTTTTGGAAATACTTAAATTAACAGGAACGCTAAATAATAAAAATGGACATGTTTTTTTTTTATTGTGAGTAATATTTTGAAGAATTTCGTCCACCTTGCCAGAATGAAAATATTGAATTGTATTATAATTTTAGAATGGGTGTTGTATTTAAAAGATAAATACAGTATCAACGGTGGAGTAATGGATAGCTGCTCGGACTGAGGAATCGGAGAGCCGAGTTCAAATTCCAGTCGAATCCATTACATTCCTTTACGCGCTAATAACCTTGGGAAAGGTATGAATCCTCTTCTTCTCTCCCCCAGAAGGACACACCGGGTTCTATAGCCTTGGATGACAACTGGTCTACCGCAGAAACTTAATTACGACATACTGCGGGAAAAATCTGTCTGGTCAGCTATGTATCAAAAGATACATGATCGCCTAAGCGTGTATCACGCATGGACGTAACTGACTGATCAAATCAAGCCATGATATCTTAAAGAGTTATATGTCCACTATTTTAATTTTTACAAATGTCAAGATATAAATTGAAGTTAATGAAAATTGCGGTAACTTATGCTGTCCTGTTCCTCTCATTTTAATAGTAAATATTTAGTAGTTTCAGCTTGTAAAAAACTAAATACTGAGTACAAATAACTTTTTATGAAATGAGGGTTCATTTTTAAATTGAATTTATTACAAACACAACATCGTTCTAAAATTTTAAAGCATCCATATTTCTACATAATGGCAATTGACATGGGCAGAAGATATTGCTCCATGAACCGTAACTTCATAGATTATCTCAATTTTCTGTATTTTTTCAAATCCACAAATATATGGGCACCAGTCAGAATTAATTAAAAATGAAATTGTCTGCAACAAATATGCATATATTTTGTTCTTCACAGCTTGGATTTACGAATAATATTACTCATTTTTTATATATATATATATATATATATATATATAAGGCAGATGTGTGTGTGTGTGTGTGTGTAACGAATTCACGGCCGCAATTTTCGACAGATTTGCACCAAAATTTACATGCACATGCTCCAAGTTAGTGAAAAGGCCAAGTCCGACTTTGCATTTCCCAACTCCCATCGATAGTGGAAATAATCGATTTTTTCATGCTTCTACAGCAGTTTTCATGTAGTTTACGGCCATTTTCTACGGGCCAGAATGAGAGCCTATAGCTGGCTGCCACGAATAGGCAGGAAGATTTTATTGGCCAGCGTGAGAGCCAACAGCTGACTGACACGAATGTTAACTAGCATGCTAGCATGCAAAAAAAATCGATAGCTGCATTCGTCACAAGTGGGAAGAATTTAAATCTGCGTGGCACTTTATTCCAAATGGCTAATTCGCTTGTTTAAAATCAACCTTGATTCTGATTCCGCAGAACTGGGTTGGGTGTTAAAAAGTATTTGTTGTTAACATTCTTTTTTCATTCGGTTTTTCCAGTTACGAGTCCTTTTTCAAAGCTGATCGTTTTGTGTTCATTTTTAGTTCTTTTTTCGTAACAGATTTAATGTTTAGTATAGAGCTTAGATAAAATTCGCAGTGTGAGATAGGCAAGAAGTAAGACATGTAGCAACATCAGCACGGAAAAGGGCACTCCTTTAAAGGCAAGGAAAGGCGAAAATATTTTAAGTCAAGTGATAGCGATTGCTGTATGGGTCGTACGATTTTTTGAATCAAGTACGGGCAACGCCCGGCTATGCTGCTAGTGTATATATATATATATATATATATATATATATATATATATATATATATATATATATAGTGCTGTGGATAAATTTTCATCATTGATTTTGTCGACTGCGCAGTATAGTAGAATCAGCTGGACACCGTGTGTGAGAAGAAAGGCACCTTGACGCAATTGACTCGGCCAGAAATTTGATAAAGGCACGCTGTACTGCTTGCATTCACACCGGAAGCCCCTAATACGGACATTTAGGAGTGTTTGGGTGTCTATCTGAGGACAATGCAGAGGAATCGGAAAGAGTTGGATGGGTGTACAGTGTAACCCGGATATAAGAGACCCGGATATAAGAGAAACCCGGATATAAGAGAGATTTTCTCTGTTCCCAAAGTGTTCCAATACTTACCTAAACAAAATAGACCAAACCCGGATATAAGAGAAACCCGGATATAAGAGACTTCTTTTCCGGTCCCGACAACTCTCTTATATCCGCGTTACACTGTAATAGTGATTAAAAAGGTTTTTGTAGTGATCACTAGTGATGGCGTCGTTATGCTACCATACACCTTCAAACAAGGCCTTTGACTCAAGACGGATGCCTACATGAAGTGCTTACATCAGTCGCCTTGAGGTAGACACTATGTCTGTTAACAGACATAGGGTCTTCCAGCAGCCGCCCTCTTCTATTTGTCACACAAACAGGAGAACTAAGTCAATACATTCATCAACTTAAACAAGTTGAACTTCCAGAAGAGTTTCAAAAGATTTCGAAGTCATCTGGAGGTTGTCGTTGAAACTGAAAAAAAATACGCTTTAGTGTTTCAAGATATTTTTGTGTAATTTTGGTAAAATATCTGTTATAATGAGATGTCAGTATTATTCTAATTTTTACGTAAATTACACTTCAATTTATCCATCGCACCATATATATATATATATATATATATATATATATATATATATATATATATATATATATATATATCATTAGTATTATAGCTCCTGACGAGACCTTTCGGCTTCAGTCACTTTCTCACCGCTGTAGTATAGTTGTCCTGAACCATTTCTATAATTACGTTATATACTTTCATTATTTACCCATAGCTAGGACCCTAACAGTTCTTACCACCCCGAGTAAGGGGGGACCTGAGAAAAAACATCACTTAAGATGTGGTTCCACACTGCTCAAAATCTCCTTGCTGCTGAATGTAGGTCATTCTCATACACAGGACAAGTTCATATGTGTATTTAACGTCTCGGAGACTTATCAAATATGCCAGCTAATCTCAGACGAGAATTTCTATTTTTAATTCGTATGACAATATTGAAAAAAATGCCACAAACTATATTCATGTAATCATTATCCTTGCCAAGAGATTTCAAAAAGACCCTTTGTGAGAGCAGGCTTTCTGCTTCAAAATACTATTTTTCTACGTTATCAGCATCACTACTTTCGAAGAAAATCCCGAACTGTTAAAAATTACTCACGTAGTATCCACATATTATCGTTTCTCTGTCGAGGCGTTATCTTTCACCTAACTGTGCTTAAATCCTCTGTGTCGTCTTCCAAAAAAATATTTTATCGTTGATGAATATTGGTGTTATTATTTCCGCATTTAATTCCATATGATGCATCTGCTTGTTGGGTAATTATCTGCCATATTATATTTGAACGGGTTACTGCACAGATGTGATATTCAGAGAGATAGAGAGAAAGAGAGAGAAAGGCAAAGTGATAGAATTATAAAGAAAAAGAAACGGAGAGACTAACTACTTTATCGACGGCAATCGTGTTCGGGTCTACAAAACCTCTCCGGCGTTTATTTTGAAATATATAACATTTTCATTTTTTCCAAGGTTATTTTTTGTTCTGGGTTTTGCCACAGCTGGTTGAATTTTGATAACGCATAGTTTTAAATTTTGTTTCTCAAGGATATTTTTTCGAATTTATTTTTCTGTTTCTCTAGATTGGATTACCAAACAAGTCTGAAGAACCCAAACTGCTCCATTGTTTCTCACTAATTGCACTTCCACCAGATAGAATGTTTGTTAAATAAATTTCGAAAATATATCATTAGTCGAAATAAATTCATCTTGATAGAAATTTTGCTTAAAAGCAATCTTATAATGGGAATGTGTTTAATTTTCTTATATTTCCTAGGTATATATTTCAATTGTCATAAAACAGTTTTGTTTTTGATCTTTCAGATAGAATTAACGTTATCAAATCTGTACTTTATCTATTAAGTTTTCCATGTTTGATTATGAAATGCGTTTATTCAAATAAGACAAACTTTTTACCAGGTGTGTAAATGGTCAAAACCCACCATATTTTCGCTTTACCTTTTCTCTGCTCAACGCCTCTGTCATCCGAGTCGAAGCTATTAATGTCCAAGACAGTTAAATGCTGCATTTGAATCAGCCGCAGTCAGGAGCGTGTTGGCTTTCTTAATTCAAACGGCATCTGAATTCACTATGGATGCAACCCAGGATATTGTTCCGGCACAACGGATAAATTAGTTCTATTCAGTAAACAACGCCCCCATCCGGAAAATGAAAAACATCTCAATTACAACTGCAAACATAGAGTAGGCGAACATGAATTATAGCTTTTTGCTACCGGTCTTGTCCGAGGCTCATTGAGACGATTTCGCTTCAAGCTCTGGAGTGCGACATCCAGAGATGCTGTCTAAGTATCGTGTCAGCAGATATCAAAAGAAATTATTCTCAACTTGGCTTTCACTACCCAGCCTCTTCCTTCTGTTCTCATAGATTTCTAAACATTTCGAAACGCTTCGAGGACACTGACCTTCCAGCTCAACTGGACGGTTATCGATAACCCATCACCATTAGAGATTTGCCTGGGGTTGGAAGAAAGGGGGAAAGTGAAACGCTTGAGGCCGAGGATGTCGATGTCTCAGTGGGCTAATCGGAACGATTTCTTGGCTGCACACGACCATCTATCAAGCCAGCGAAGGAGAAGATGATATTGAAGGAACAGGACGAAGATGATCTGAGGATACCAGTGAAGCATTTCTCTGACATAAGTTGAAATCGAAGAGTTAACTGGAATTGGCAAGCTAGTGATAAATCATTTGTATTGAGATGTAAGGATACAAGAATATTATGAGCTTGTAAATCAAGACCTGGAAATTTTTTGATGGCGTGAATATTAATGCTTTTCTCTACTATAAGCACCTTCGTTATAAAAAATATATAACTTACTATATTTGATGAAGACAAATTCATCGATAATTTACATATTTTGGGAATACAAAAAATAACAGAATTTGTGGTAAAGAAATCTGAAACATGTATATGAATAGTAATAAAAAATGATTACAATATTAAGAATGGGAACATATCCTTAGATACGAATAAAGCTTAATAGACTGCTATTTGTGTTGTACAGATTACGGCAGAAATACCCCCTCACATTTAAATCTCTCACGTGTGGTTCTAGTGAACTTAAGTAAGTTGGAATAGCGTCTTCATCTATCTAATATCTTACCATTTTTTGTGATACCATAAGTTACCAGCATAGATTCGACTGGTTCACGGCATGCATTTATTGTTAAAACGACGTTTGTAGGGGATTTATTTTTTGGCTAATACTGGTGAATCTGTAATTGCAAAACCGATTTCTTTTCGTGCCCATTTCGGGAAAAATCGTTCCGGATACAAAATTGATAAAACTAATAGTTGAAAGTTTTATTGCGATAGTTTCTACACTTGAAAAACCTCATAGCGCCCGAAATACCAAGTGACTGACACACACACACACACACACACACACACACACACACACACACAGATACATATATATATATATATATATATATATACAAAATCACACACACATATTCATATATATAAACTTACCGCACACACACACACACATATATATATATATATATATATATATATATATATATATATATATATATATATATATATATAAAATTTATATATAACTTTGGCCAAAAACTCACACATTTATACAAGCTTCTTTGAGGATGGCAGACAGAGTACTGCAGCTACTTTCTTTGTTGACTGGCGTAATTTAATAATTGTGTATTTGGGCGGAAATTCCTCGTTCATTAATAGTACAGTAGATAAAAACAATGTTTGAGTGTAATCTTGCAAATGATGATAGAGGTATCAAATTTGACAGACTTGTTCTACAATTATAATAATAATCTAATCTGGCCGATTCGACAATTAAAAACCCAAGATGGCAACCATTTTCAAAATGGCCGTCAAATTCGTCACCCAAAGATTTTGTTTTGCTTTGAAGTATTTGTATTTGTCCGATTTACCTGATCTGGGTGTGGATTCATATATCTTCAAGCCTAGAGTAGACTCTAATCTTTATAAAGTACAATGACACACATCTTTCAAGATTGTATTGTTTATAAAGCAAATCGATATAGATTTTTCAAGAATTTACAGTTTCTTAAAGATGGCCACCAGATTGTTTTTTTTTTTTCATTTCATAAGCTTTGCACCGACTAGTATGTGTTCACACCCTGCCAATGCACAGCAGAGTGATGTGAAGGTCACCGCTGACTCTAAGAACTTGCATCTTCCTTTGAATCCTTTCTGACCGGAAAATTTTGTCAGTTCCCGACAGCTCCTGCATTAGGGATAGTTTGCCATGTCCCTCTTTTCTGCGTGCTCACCCATTCAGTGGGATAGCTCGTATCCGGGTTGGAGATAGTCGCCTGGCCCCAGATAATCACAGCCTTATAGGCTGCACGCTTACCCTATAGACCGTCTGTGTTGGTGGAATTGGGTTGTATGATCTCTGCTTGCTCGCTTCATCCACACTAGTATTTGCGCTTGATCTGTCATAAATGACTACAACGAATCTGTGCAGCATCTGTAGGTCAAGATAACGAATCAATGCTGGATGCTGGCTAAGATTAGTGAATGTTTCAAAAGCTTCCTCAAATAAAATCAAAATCTGCCATCCAGATCTTTTCGCTATAACCGAGGATTGCAGACACGACGTCACATCCATTGAACGCATGGAAGTATGGGATCCCATTAGCTTCCTCAAGCCATATTGCAGAAACTACCTCATGAACTGGAATCCACCACATCTTGGATCCTTATCCAAAGGCAATTCATTTTTTTCTCAAAACCTATCTCCGGCAAAGATGGCAGCACAGATATTGCTATGACGAGCATGTCCGTGTCTTTAGCTTTAATGATAATAGATTTCTGCCATCAGTGGTTGCATCCCTGGCGTATATAAATATTCGAGTGTCAGCGTCTTCATTAAAAAATGGTGACGCTGCATTCAGAGTCTTCCTTATTTTGCTAATTTTATGTTCTCATTTTGTGAGGATGACTCTGCTTGTCGTCTCTGCTTCACACATCTCCCCAAGAAAGTGAAACAGCTCATTCTTCTTGTACGCATCACGAAAGAATCATTGCCATTTACCTGGTGACTCATTTGTTTCTGTCACTCTTCTTGTGATTCCTTTTCTACGTTTCGACCTCGTCTTGGATTTCAGACTTGACTTCTTGTATACATCAAAGACTACGTCTAACTGCTCGGACCTGGCGTCATTGTGTTCCTCTTTGGCGATGATGTCGTCTTTAGAACAGTCATAAAATATATTTGAAGTACATGAATGGAAGGCATTGATAAGTGCTGATCCATCAATGATGATTGCATTTCCCTTTGGGTTTCTATCTGTGATCTCTGGTACGTGTGATGCTTGCCACTGTCACTGAAAAATAAAGAGTATGACTGTTCTCATGCTTGAGGAATTCTTTCAAATCACAATGCCTGTTCTGGCAGGAGATGAACAGTCATTCGTCTTTGCGGACTGTCTCCTTAAACATGTCCTCAGCCTTTTCTTGTGTGAAGAAAGAAACAGGGTCTTTCTTCCTTTGGATGATATAAATAAAGTCCACCTTCATAGCCAAAGTAGTAAAATCATAAACAAAATTGCAATGCAAAAATTAGTGAAAGAAATATGTGTCAGTGTGCTTTATAAGCATTAAATTCTACTCCAGTAGGCTTGAAAACATAGGAATCCTTATCTAGATCATACAAATCGGACAACTACAAATACTTCTAAGCAAAACGACAAATTCGGCAAGCTAATTCGACGGCCATCTTAAAAAGTTGCGGCCATCTTGGATTTTCAGTTCACCAATCGACTGGATTTAATCCTTATGATTTAGAAAGCGCGTGTTCCAAATTTGATTCTTGGATCATCAACTTGCATGATTATTCTGCGATCTCACACGCTATAAAGTCGACTGATATATGATACTGCGGTTGCTATCCTTTTTAGCTGACGTTTCACGTCATTTAATAATTGTGAATTTTGGGCCGCTATCCCTTTTTTATACAAGTTTTTTTAAATACCATGTCAGTCTTCTTTAATGAAACTTGTATAAAAGAAGGATTGCTTCTCAAATACACAATTTTCGAATGAGTTCCGATTCATTTAGGCATCGACTCTCTGGCGTTTCTGTAAGATGACGCTTGGCTCAATGAAATAATAATTACATTGAACTTTTTGTCTACCTTTAAAATCTGGGAGGTACGATGTATTCGAAAAGTAATTGGAAGGGATAATGTATTGATTAAAGAAAAATATCTTTCGCAACAAATAAAAAGAATGCTGGACGTGTATATTATCATATGTGTAATATATTAAAACAAAGTCGAAAGTGTTATACATAAATTTCAGTGATGTACGGAAATATTACTTGGAATTAATAAAGTAATAAACTTCCAAAAATTATTCTTTGAAACAAAAGCAAATATGCTGTTCTGTTATATCGTATTTAATATCCTATATGACAGCGAAGACTGGAAAGTTTCTTTATGAATGGCGGTGGCAATTGAAGTGACAGAAATTTTCTTAAATCGATGAATGTGGATTATATCATGGAAAGAAAATGTAAGAAAAAGGGAAGTTTCTTTTTTTAATGAGAATAGTAACTGCAAAAAATCTGCTGCTAACATTCGGTAAGAGACTTGCAACACAAATTAAAGAATGAAGGCGTTTATAATTGAAAGCTCACAGGGCATTATAAATTTAAGAGAAGCACTGTACAAAGGTGAGTCAGTTTAACAATTAAAAGAAAATGCTCAAAATCTACCATTATTAGCATAATATTGTAATTAAAAGTTGCTCAAAATTAATTTTAATTGGCATCATGTCATTCTACTTAACAAATTACATAAGAATCAGCATTAAACTTAACATGCAAAAAAGGAACAAAATGTGTCATTTTTAGCCTTCTAATGTTGTTATTAATATTGCTCAAAAGTAATGGAAAACATAAAAGGGTAGCAAGAAAGGTAAACATACGCGAAGATGGTTTACTGCCCAAAAAGTTAGGTTTATTTTGAAATTCATGAATAAAAGTATAAGGCACACATGAAGACTCGATGATATATTAAAATTATCAGATTTTAAGTCGTCCTAGTTATGATTGTAAACTACGTCTGGCAATAAGGACTCTGATTGTGTGATGTTGAGAAGCGGGAAACCACATCTTCATTAATGCTGTTCCCAGATCCACCGTGACCCGTTGTGCTAGCACCTGTTAGGGTCCCAGATTTGACCAAATAATTACTCCCCAAACTTGGGTCAAAACATTATAAAAGTATAAAAATAGACATTTATAGTAAAAAATAGCATCAATACATTTTGAAAAAAAATGAAAAAAAAATGTTTTCTTTTTAATTTTTTAAGGAAATTCACCCCAAGCAAGGCTGGAGTGCTGCTAGCAGAAGATTAAGAACAAGAGTAAAGAAACCTTTTTCAGGAAAGCATACAGAGAAAGAGGGGGAACAAGCTCAGAGTGTCAGATGTCGATTGACATTACACTTGAATATTTGAAGATTATAATCATCGTGGAAGCAAGTAAAGAGAAAGGAGTTCCAAAAGACGGGAAATGCAGTAGAAGTAGATGTTTGAGTAAAAAAGACGGTTACATTTAACCGTTTTTACAGTGAAAGTGTGGGACCGAGATGCCAGCCTCGTAGCTCGCTTAGATTCATGTACTCCGTAATCGGAGGGTGTTCTTTTTTTTTTACAAAGAATACATATTCTTTTCATATGAATCTATTCTGAAAATCTTGTCGGCATAAATAAACCATTGATGTTGATATATCGTCAAAAAGACGAATCAGATTTTAAGATTCTACGTAGATGTTAATCAATCAGAAATAACTTAAGAGAAAGGAAAAGAAACCGTGTATAAACTTTACAACCTAAGAAAGTTGAATAGCAGTTATAGATATACGGAGGAATAATACACGGAGAAACAGAACGTTTGCAGTAAGGAGTTTATCATACACGATAATGAGCCATCAGTTTCAGTGAAGAAAACAATGAATACCTGAAGAAATGCAAAGCGAAGACACGGGAATGATGAAGATGCCATCTTGCTCGCTAGATAGCATATAGATTAATACCTTACGGTGTATAATGCAATAGAATCGCATACTTTGTAGTGTTTCATATGAACATGTGCATCACCTCAGAAAATGAATGCATGAAAGTACGTTAGTCAATATGCCCACGATATAAATCCGTTTGAAAAGTTAAAATTTAAAAAAAAAATTATTCACAATACACTAAATTCCACAACGGTTTGATTTAACAAGACCTGTTTAAATGAATTATTTTTGCCTGTTATACTAATAAGTTTAGATTATACACTGAGAAAAAAAAAACTAGCCATATTAGAATCGAATATAGATAACAGGCCATATAAGGTTATAGGTGGTTGCAAGATGTCACCTCGTAAATAAATGGTGTTTCATTAAGACGGATTATAAATGAGGGTGTTTCATTAAGTCGGATCAAAGTCAGAATTAAATGAATCAATGTTATTGGTGAAAATTTATATATTTCCTCATTGCATCATAATATTTAAGTCATGGAAATAATGTGTGAAAAATAATATCGCCCTGATCTCCTCCAAATCTGAAAGAAAAGGAAAAAAAAAACTATTAGAGATTTAAACTTAATTGACATTTAAAATCGGTGAAATTGGTGGAACACCATTTAAATAGCCATTTTACCACCTACAAACGTTTAGCTAGTATTCTAAAAGACACACACCCGCACACCAACACACACACACACATATATATAGATAATATATATATATATATATATATATATATATATATATATATATAGAGAGAGAGAGAGAGAGAGAGAGAGAGAAGAATAGAAAAGTTCAGAGCAGATTTAGGAGGATTTTAGAGTTCCATGAAAATAAGTGGATACAACGTTTAAAAACACACTATCCAACCGGGCTAACCATAAATTTAACAATATAGATAGTACTTATATATAACTCTACAAATCAAAACCTACCCACATTTCTCACCCACACAAGACAGATATGCTTACGGAGGTGTTGAGGCCTCACACGTATACACACACTCACGCGAATATACACAGTTACACACATCATATTCACTCACTCCCTAATGAGCCAAATGATAACACACACCCACAGCAATATACACTCTAACACATATCATACTCACTCACTCCCTAAGAACCAAATAACACACACACAAACACTTAACAGAGACACATCCCCTCTCCAGGACTAATAAAACTGTCAAACTGACCAGGGAAATTCAGAGAAGCATAGATCCATCCAGTTCTTATCTCAAATAACAACTTAAAAGTGACTATTTGACCAAGACAAGGAATGTTAAAAGATTCATGTTAAAAAGATAAAAAAATTTAAAAAAAACAAATGAAAAATACAGACAAAAATTCATTCTCTCCATCAAGACATTCAATTCTGTAGTTCACTGCTAACACCAAGCAGAAATATTTCTTCTCCTGCTGGCCATTTTGGCTTAAACCAGTCGAGGAATCTAAATAAAATAATTAAAAGAACAAACAACGAAATAATATTAATCTACACCTAGTGTGTCTGAAGATTTTAATTTTTTAATATTTTTTCTTGTTCAATATATATATATATATATATATATATATATATATATATATATATATATATTGAATTAATTTATTAACGGTAGTATACATTTTTTCTAATAATATTTCGAATTATTCTAGTAGGATTTCCGGGTAATATAACGGATATCAACGCAAGAGGTGACACGTACTAGACTTGTAATCTGTTGACTTAATCTTCGCACAAATGACCTTAGGAAAGTAATGATCCTTATCTTCTGTCCTTAATCCGTGAAGAATAATCTTGTGGGAGAAGGTTTCGAAGAGAAGGAAAATAAAGTATAGAAGCCAATCGGGAAAACAAATCTGAGTTACGCTTACAACAATGCAAAAGTGACAAATAATAAAAAAGAAAATTATGGGATCACATTAAGGACTCCATCTTGATGCAACGGGAGACTTTAAAAGGTTTCTGTTTAATAAGAATTAAAATATGTATGCAGTTTTCAATATGTTCAACTGAAGTATTTGCTCAAACGGCTAGCCTAATAAGTATCGATGGTTAGATGAGTCTTGAAATACATGACGAATCTGAGATTTAAAGTTGTATTTAATTTTTCTCCTCGTGTATAACGATTTTGAATCTTGATATCAATCAGTTTTTCCTATATATCTATGTATTCTGTCCTATCTATCTATATATCTATCTATCTATCTATCTGTACATATTTGTCTTTGCATGCATTCCTTTCAATCTATCTATCTATCTATCTTTTCATATTTATAGTGATTTTCCAAGGGTAGCTCAGATGTGGCACAAGGCCGAAAGTATGGAGCACCCAGTGAGGATCGAACTCCCTAAACAGTCGTAATTGTTCTAGCGAGACAAGCTTGTTAATCATTACACCACCTCTAGGTGCCCATCTGATCCTATTTGTATATCTATCTTTCTGTCTCTTTTTATCTATAATTTGTTCCTATCTATCTATCTATCTATCTATCTATCTATCTATCTATCTATCTATCTGTCCGTTCGTATCTATCTGTTGTTATCTATCTTTAAATCTCTCTCTCTCTCTCTATATATATATATATATATATATATATATATATATATATATATATATATTGCTATCTAGCTATTTTAAAAGTCCTATCTATCTATCTATCTATCTATCTATCTATCTCACTCGCTAAACATCTATGCATCTTTGTATATATCCCTATTTCAGCCCACTTCTCTCCCCCCCCCTCTCTCTCTCTCTCTCTCTCAAGCTATACACTTCTGTCTGAACAGCTACTCATAATTCCATACAAAATTGTCAGACAGGAACCATAATAACATTATAGCTGACACTCTTCGAAGATGGACGTGGGCAACAGCTTTTATAATGAAAGACTTACGCTACTACACTTAAATGATAAATGATTTCCAAAGAGTAATTTCTGATTATATTTCCTAAAGCCAAATCCGATATTGCAAACTTAACGCAGAAAAGTCAAGGGTCGAAATGCAGGCAGGCTGCTGATATTTCAAGCGAAAATATGACACATAACGATGCGGGAATTACGTGATATTCCAATACAGTTTGGATTACCTAGACAAGATTACTTATATGTCCTCCATTTTGATGGATTGTTTTTAGCGAAAAAAGAGTTTGGTGATGACAAAGTAAAACTTGTATGAAACCTTACTTACCTGCTTTATACTAATACCCACCAAATTCAACTCCCCGGTGCCATTCAAGTTAGATGGTTACTGTTAAAATGATTATGGTGAATAAAGTGTTTCATATGGCTGGTAGTAAGAGAAAAGTGTGAGGATATGTGGGATAGACAACGATTAGAACTTGAGGTTTAATGTGTATTTTTCACTGAAACGTCCGCGCGAGACTGCCGTTAATAATCTAACGTTTGTTGGTAAAAATAAATCATTTGGAATTGCTTCAACTAACGTTTCGAATACGGAGGAAATTGGTGCATTTCGGCTCCGTGGGAGTGGCATGACAACAGTTAGTTGCAAATTCTTTACGGATGAAGTTCAAAAATGGAGCTTATCTGAACATGTTATGACAATAGGGACAGACAAGAGATTGAATTACATGTCTGGGTCAGTCCGAGGGATTGTATTGGGGGATTGATTTGATCGAGTTGTTATTTTTTGCCACTTAACAGCCTCATAATCGACAAATTTTAACAGCAACAATAATAATAATAATAATAAAAAGTAGATATTATACTTTTATTCTGTACTTATTATTCATTGATTTATTATTTAATAAAAAAACACATACATACACACACAGACACACACACACACACACACACACACACACACACACACACACACATATATATATATATATATATATATATATATATATATATATATATATATAATAAATGAATTAAATAATATATATGATAGTATTTCTTAAAGTCCTGCATTTAATGACTAACGGTTCCTCCAACATCCAATGTAATATATATATATATATATATATATATATATATATATATGTGTGTGTGTGTGTGTGAGTGTGTGTGTGTGAGCGTGTGTGTGTGTGTGTGAGTGTGGTAATCCATTGGTATATAATACAAATGAATCGTATTAATACAATGTAAAATATAAAATATTAAATATTAAAAGTGATTCAAACATCTGTTTATATATCTGAGATGAGGTATTATCTACACGATTTACATTATTCGGACAATTGTGCTCATCTTTGTTGCCCTATTTACCGCAACGTTCCACATGATGCACATATATATGCATATATGAGAACAATAGTCCGGATAATGTAAATAGTGATCCACACATAGAGCTCAATTCTTGAGTTCAGCAGGGAAACATATTTTATACAACAGTCTGTTTGGCTTCATATGACTATCAGCTGTTTGCTAAGTGCCAATATAGCAATGATGATGATGTCTGTTTTTGTTTCGCACTTGGACCAAAAATATGATAGCTTTTTTTCAATGGGGTTCAACCACGACAACACAGTATATTAGTTCAATTAGGTCTCATTTAAATGGAGACTTAGTGGACCCTATTCGTAGCATGTATTACAATGGGATCCAAGCACTACAACGCAATACAATGGTTCAATTAGGTCTCATTTAAATACACATGGTGACCTACTACACCCTATACGTAACGAACTTGTTGACAACACAAATATAATAGCATAGTCTCTCACGGAAAAAAAAGACTAAAATTATGGAAACATTATTAATAAAACAATAAAGACACAACTCAGTAGTAACAACTATGGGCATGTACAAAATATCTTGACCGTGTTTTGAAAATGAAAACATTATATAAATACAAACATGCAACAATCTATTTCTTATTAACAGTTAATATAGATCAACCTTGAAAATGGCTAAATGTATAGCCGAATGTGCTCGGAAAAAAAAGAACAATTGGACAGTCTTTATACAATCTATCTACCGAAAAGAAAAAAAATAATTGATCACCTGAGAAATTGTATAAAAAACTAAATCAAAGCACCTTGTCTTTCATATTCAATTAAACGTGCATATATATGCATATATATATTTTTTTTCTGTTTTCATTTTGAATTTGTAGGTCTGATGATTTGGATCGTATTTACGATTCCAATGGAATAAATTATGACCATGGAATATTAGTGTTTAAGCCTTTTATTATATCCTTACATCTGTCCTAGACATTGAGTTCTACCTGGATCCTTCCTCTTGAAATTTTTTTTTTTTTTCTGAAAATATACATGTATGGGAATTTTTTATATATATTTTGCATATGCATGTATATTTTCCACTAATATTATCTATCTATCTATATATATATATATATATATATATATATATACGTGTGCGTACGTGCATGTGTGTGTAGGCGTGTTATTCAGTACTGTCATCTTTCAAATGTTTAATTGCATTTCATATACAAAATACTGTTGTATATGTTCAATTCCATTTTCTGCACAAGTATCATCATTCACATTTTAACTTCCCTTCTGCGTCATTAGGTATTACATTGACTTCGTGCTGTCGCTGATCATTCTAGTCAGTTCTTGGATTCTTTCACAGCTTTAGGGATCGGGGATCGTATTACTGTCTCTTGATACTTCCTGAAAAGACGGACGTCGCCAAGTAAGTGTCCCTGCTCTGAATATACAAACAGGATCCTCCTTGATATGTCAGCGATACTTTAGATCGTTGGGTAAACAGCAATGCTACGCATAGGTGGACACAGTTATTCTGCCACTGACAAAATCTCGCGTTTTGGGACATTGAATCATTGGTAAGATGTATGATAATATATTCCTTATAATAAATGCATAAAAAATTTTTTTCCTGTATATATATATATATATATATATATATATATATATATATATATATATATATATATATATATATATATATATATATATATATATATATATATATATATATATATATATATATATATATTTATATATATATATATTATATATATATATATATATATATATATATATATATATATATATATATATATATATATATATATATATAACAAACAGTATTTAGAAAAACAGTATGACACATTGGCTACACATTTGCACTAAACGAGTGACACGGGTGATGGAGAGAAAAAGAAAAAAAAATTACAGATGAATTTGGCTAGATTGAAAAAATATTACTTCAATAATATTCTCTCAAAATACTCTTTGAAAAATTTTGAAACTACCAGCGTCTCTCGTTTAGTGGTTATGTGTAGACGTAGTAACGTCACCAAAGCCCAGTCCGATGAAATCTTAAATGAGGAAGCGCGTCCCAAAAACTTTCTTCCAGTTTATCATACTATTTTTCTATATCTATCTACGTATATATATATATGTATGCATATATCTATTTATCTATAAAGATGGAACTTCGTTTCATTGCATTTCAATTGCACCTAGACTGGTGAGGACCAAAAATTCATCTATCTACCTATCTATCTATCTATCTATCTATCTATCTATATATATATATATATATATATAGTCGAGTAATGAAAATCTTGGTAATCCGTACGTATGTTACACTATCGCTCACCATTCTCTATATCACCTTACATCGGCTGAATACTACTCTCAAAAGTGTAAATTTAAATTCAATATTTCATACTTGTAAGTGAGGTCTGTTGATCCAGGTCACAACAAGATCCCTGGGGAAATAAATTATAACCTTAAAGTTGTTTGGTTTTCTTTAAATTAAATTATATATATATATATATATATATATATATATATATATATATATATATATATATATATGGAGATACATTAAACCGATAACGATATTCGGGAGATAAAAAAAGTAATTATAATGATAATAAGTATAAGAATATTTATTTTTTTTATATTTGTTGGCCTTCAGACAAAATAAAAGCATGATGAAAAAAGATGTTACAAGACGGACTTGTTTCGTTCCTTAACGTGAAAGAAAAGGAAGTTGGATTTTTTGCGGGAATTTTTTTTTTTTTTTGCGCATGTGTTATAATTTCTGCTGAAATATAGTAGTTTTCCAATTTTTTGTTTGTTTGTTTTTTTGGTTTTTTTGTTGTTGTTGTTTTTAATCATTCAACCACCACCCACCCACCCCCCAAAAAAAACAAAGTGATAATGCCTCTAGGAAACGGGATATGAAAAAGAATTAGAGAGGTTATTTTAAAAATCAATTTTAACTCGAACATTCGGCGTTCTTGGTGTCATTAAAATGAAGACTCTGAAAGGACGTATCTAACAATAGCAACACTATCCAACGATTAGTTGAAAAGTGCAGCTGCAGAGAAACTGATATTGTTGACTTTGATAGTTTTCTTATTTTATTAATCTGGTGACAGAATATCGTACTTCTTACATCGATTTCATCCCCTGTTTCAAAATTATTGCAAAAAGCAAATATATTAAATTTAAACATCTAATATAGATATAGTCGTCCACAGACGGACTGTTTTGCTGTATAACAGCTTATCAGTGTACATCCGGTCATCCGGTCATCCGGTCGCCTCTATCTAGGATCGAAGCCCGGCTGAAGTGGTGACTGTCGGAGAATCTACCCCTAAGCCGTTGGCACAGGGCAAGAATAGAGGGGAATTGAAGTGTATTTATTTTTAGATTAACACGCCAGTGATTGAGATAACTCTATTCGTTTTATCGAAGTGTCTTCCATTACTAGCAGTAATAGTCATTGTTATACAGACACACACACACACACACACACACACACACACACATATATATATATATATATATATATATATACACAAATATCGGTAACTATACTCGTTTCGAAAAACCTTCGAATTTTTGATTTGCCAATAATCAAATCAATCTCAAGGAAAAAAAGGATTTAAAAAAAGTAAGCGCTAGAAACATGAAAGTCTGTCGAAAAAAAAATCGCACAGATACAGGTTTAAAGCCCCCCCCCAAAAAAAAACGACACGTGTAAACAACTAACTAACAAAAGCGCTCAATACAACCGTAGAGCAGACCTAGATAAACCTAGTTAGCCGAACAAACCCCAGGTTTCACCTAAACGGATCGTCAGGAAAAGCTGGCTTTTCTGACGATCCGCTTAGGGTGAAACCTGGGTAGGTTTGTCTGGCTCACTAGGTTTATATATATATATATATATATATATATATATATATATATGTCTGTATGTATTTGTGCACTCACATTGTTCATTGTGTTCGTGTCAAATACTTACACCAACGCCTTTTTATCTGCCCTTCCTTATAAGTGTGGTTGGTTCTACACAAACCTTCACTAATCTAAACAAATCTTTTGCGTGAACAGTTTGCTGTTCAGTCCCCAGTTCCTTCTTTGCTATTCCACCTGAGCAACAATTCCACTGGCGAGAGTGTTAAGAAGACGAGGACAGGTACAGGATTTAAAACTGAACTGAAAGATTCTCGTACGTCGAAAACGACGAAAGAAATCATATATATATATATATATATATATATATATATATATATATATATATATATATATATATATATATATATATATTTACAATAATAATGCACGATTGGTCGGGTAAATGAACTATTATAATTTAAAATACTTCTTTAATATGTTCTCTATGAATGTGTTAATAAAAATAGTAGTTAACTTATATTAAATCCCTAAACTATTTGCTTAAAAAATTAAATATTTAAATTGATAGCAATCATCAAATTTTTTTTAGACATCTAAATTTCTATTAAGCATTGAAATCTATCCTTTACATAAATTGTTAAAACCCGATTAGAGCCTCTTTCTCTTTACTTCCCTCTCCCTCTCTCTCTCCTTGCTGTAACACTCATTTGTATATATCTGTATTACTGTTTTCTGTCTCCCTTTTTCTTTTTTTTTCCTTTTTCTTTTCTCCCTACTCCCCTCCCATTTCTATATATCATTTACGTTAAGTTAACCATCCAAATAGGTCAAAGTCTGGTCACTCCTCCAACCCCAATATAAAGTACACTTGAGAGAGATATGAAATTAACCC
>CAHIKZ030002557.1:582500-595000 GCA_903632075.3 Acanthosepion pharaonis
ATATATGTGTGTGTGTGTGTGTGTGTGTGTGTGTGTGTGTGTGTGAAACGTCTATATAAATATAAATAAATATATATATGTATAATTCTTTATATATTATATGCGCGGTACTTATTAGAAAGCGCTCAATATCAGAGAAAGAGCTAACATATTTGGTTGGATAGATGTGAGTTTGTGACCCTGGGTTTCACTCTTTAGCGATCATATGTAATGAGAGATTATACGCTTTCTCCCTTAAACTGTGATTAAGGCCCGTTCAACATATTTGCAGTATGTTGGGTACGCAGTTGTGCCTAATGTGGCGTTTGCATCGGATACGAGCTGACAGCTATTATATTAAAAGATTTTTTGTAAATTTGCTCTTTGTAAAAAGAACATTCATAAATATCCATTAATCGATCCATGAGTTCTTTTCCCATCTTCATCTCTCTAATGTTTCCCTTTTCACTATTCAGAATCCTTTTCCAAGGAATTTGATTATTCCACCATTCTATCATAATAGACATATTAAACAATACATCCGTTCAATAACTTGTCCACTTTTTCCCTCTTTCTTTTTATTTCCTCCATCAGTTGTCTCTTCATTTCGTCATTAACTTCTTGGAAATCAATTTAAAAAATCAATGACAAATTAATCCTCTCAAAATAATTCAAATTTATTCGGCAGATTTACTCTAGATTACCCACTCAGCTCTTTCGAAAAACCAATTCCTAATTTCTGATAAATATTCGACCAAAAAATGATTAATCAATAAGCTGAGAAAAAAGAAGAATCCGAACAAAGAACGGATTCGCGCTCGTCAACAATATAATAAAGGCAGTTGAATACAGCCCGCCATATTGTCTGTTTAATATAAATTTCCCTTCTTCCCTGAAAGGCTTTGTTTGTCTTTCCTGTCAATTAAATCGTGTAAAAACAAAAACTTCCCATTACGAGTAATTTCAAATCTGGTTTCTGTTGTCGTTATCCTGTTTCCATTTGAAAAGAATAAATAGATAAACGTACAATAATTTCAGCCACTGCTCAAGCGGACGTTATATTAAAATGATCATTTTTTTTTGTTTGAAAATGAAAATCAAACGATCAAGCAATTCTTTTCAAAGCGTCCATTAAGTTAGATCACTGGGAATCGTTTTAGTTGTAAAAATATGTAATAGTATTTCAATCATAGTCATAGGTTTACTGGACGAATCCAATTTACTATTTACATTGTTCGGATTGCTGGCCTGATCGTTATTGTGATATACATGACGATTCGGCATTTGCACGCTCTGGCCTTCTTCGCGACACTCGGATCAGTGGTTACAAGCGTTGGATGAAGTAATCAAGACTTGACCCAAAGCGTTGTGAGTTCAATAGCTGGTCACAACAAAGGTGAACCAAAAACTTGGAGAGTTGATTTGCTAAAGAAAATTAATTGAAACTGAAATATCTATGAAATACATCTACATATGTGGACTAAATAAACGGTTCCGTTTGAAATTTCAACGTATATCACCTGAAGAATGGTCGAAAAGTCGTGAATAATTTTTTTTTTAAGCAAATCACCCCAAGCAAGGCGAGAGTGCCACTAGCACGCAAGATGTTACAGAGACTGAGAGTAAGAGTAAAGAAGAGTATTTCCGAAAACGATAAAGAGAAGGACAGGGATCACGGTTAAGGCATCAGAAGATGTTGCGTGACAAGTAAGTGTAGAAAGAGATTTCCACTGAGGGGAGGTTCGAGATAAGAAACTGTTGGAGTAGAAGAGATGGCTACATTTAGCCGTTTCGACTCTGAAAGTGTGGGACCGAGATGCCAACCTAGTAGCACGCTTAAATTCATGCAGTTTGGGAACTAGTGAAAGTAGCTCGTCGTAGTAGTTTCCATGAAAGTACTTGTTGAAAAGACAGAGGGAATCCACTGTACGTCGGAGTGACTGTACACGGGTTGCCAGATCTGGACCAGTCTTGTTGCATATCCGTCTCTGGATTTGTCGAGGATCTCAAGATAAACAGCACCAGACTATATAAGGCAGCAGGCTTCCATGCAAGGGCGAATGGTTGATATGTCGTTTATGAGGACAACAGCCCGAACAATGTCAATAGTGTAAATATTAACAATACCTCATCCCAGAAATATAGACGAATACAATTTAACCCGAACAGAACTTGTAAAGCACACTTTGTAGAATGGTGTAATTTTTTTGATTTGAAGATGAGCCTAATAAATATTATTCTATTGAATGTAGTCATCTAATCCTTCTTTTGGATGTTTTTTATTATATGCGATCAATATATCCATTGCGTTTTCAGCAATTCCCTTCGCTTATCTATTTCCGGTAGCTCTTTTTGTAGGTCTTTTTTTACAAGCAGGATTTAATTAAACAAATGAAGACATATTACTCATATTATGTTGAGCCATAATTAATTTCTGTTTTGGATCACCAATTTTAATGGGATCATATTCATCATCACTACCGCTTCGTTAAATATATCACAACCGATAGTAAAATATGGCTTACGTCCAACAATGTTCAACACAAAATGAAATCGTCTAACAAGGTTATGTTGCGCATGTCACATGCCCGTTACTATTCTTTTATAGTATCCTTAAAACAAAATGAAACAATAAATGCACATTTTTACGTTCAGCAGCTACAGCGTCTTCATACAATTTTGGTCGAATTACGCTGCAAATAACATGGACAGAGAATGTGAGAAACAAGTAACTTTAGAATCAAAATAAAATGAAATCTAACAATTGAAAAGAGATTTTAGCAGAGTTGGAATTTGTCATTTTACTAACATTTTGTAAATTTGAATATATTCCATTACACGGTAACGTTATATTACTTAACACCTCTTTAAAAAATCATTGTGATGTTTTAATTTACTTAGTTACATATTTAAGAATAATATCTAGAGCAACAAAATTTTCTATCTAAAAACAAATGCTGAAAATAACATGGAGATGATATTTTCCAATATGAGAAAATGGAATATGAAATGCAAGAAAACATACGCTATACCACAAAGAATACTAGATTGTCTTGGACATAATGAGGAGATAAGGATTAGAGAACAGGGCGATGATAATTTATGAGAAGCTGAAGGACACAGTGATTAAATTATGTGAGGCTGTTAAATAAAAGTTTAGCAGATTATTATCACTTAGAAGAGATGTATCTTTGCTCCGAAATCCTGATGTTGACCATTCGATCAAAGGTAATGCATAACAAGGAAGTGATAGGCCGAGAGGTTAGAACGTTCGTATTCTGACCATGAAACCCAGGTTCGAATATCACCATGCTCGATTTGTCAGAAATGAGTCTTCCAGATGTCAGCGTGCAGCAACATTGGAAAATACCTGAAAAACCATACCGCGGATTGACCCAAGCCTTGCGAGTGAAATTGGGGACCGTCGATATCTGCACTAGCACGAAGTCATAAGTAACCTTCTTGAGCATGTTGGCCGTGTTCAAATTGTTGATCACGCTAGATAAAACGCTCTCTCCCAGAAACTGTAACTAAGGTCTGCTCAGCATGGTTGCAGTATAAACCACAGGTGGGCTCTGTGGGTGTTGAATAAACACAAATGCGACTGTGCAAGCGTCTGCAATAGGGATTGGCTAGCTGCCCTAGTAGACGGGTTTCCCCGAATACGAGTGGCGAGATATACAATAAGGAATTCTTACCTGGCTTATGTCAGTGGGTAACCACCAGAGAAGGGCAGAGTCTCTTCTCGTGAAACTGACTTCGTATTTACGTGATCTATAGGGAACTTTTGTCCGATCTTACTGGCTCGGATAACCCACTTTAAACTCGACCTTGTGTTACATCGTGCTGCGTGGGGCAGCGGGTGAATAACTAAATAATTATACAATAAGGAATTCGATCTTGATTGGTGAAGCTAGCGTGAGAATGAGCGATATGAGAAATGTTTCAGAAACTTGGTACTTATACGTCAACCAATGTAGATGAGTTCGTTTTCGTGTGTGAAACGGCTCCCTCGTGAGGTTAGTGAGTGCATGTCGGCATTAATAAAATAATTAAAGTTCTCCGTGTTAATGCTCTTTCATTTCTGGGCCCCAAAACAACTTACACCCGGCCTGGAGGAGACGAGGGAAAGATGCAACAATTTTATGGAATTGGCGCTGTTTATAAGCACATTCCGACATGCGAGAAGATAGGCAACATTTTAATTGAATTGGCGCCGTTGACCGCCATGAGGCGGCTATACAACAAGGCGACAAGCGAATAGATGGCGGAACAAAGACTGCAAAGGAAAACAAGTTTTGTAAATGTACAAGATTTAAATCATGAGTTAAACTACAAGATGTTTTGAAGTGATATAATAGTAAACATCCAGAAAGACATGGCATATTAAATGAAGAAAAAGAATAACGATTTATTCTAGAGAAATATATGTTTTGTTTTGTATTATTTTCTTTTACCTGATGCACCGTTTCTTGAGACATTCATCAATAAAATCTATACTAATGTCTTAAAGAGTATTGTCTGATACTATTCTCGTACAATATTAAAACAAGGACGAAATTTAGTGTCTCATATCTAATAACACACACACACACACATATATATATATATATATTCAAACAACAACACACACACACACACACATATATATATATATATATATATATATATAAGTGAACATAGAAGTGAACACTTAGAGGCGACAGTCTGTTTCATGCTATATGCAATCATCAGGCCACATATGCTGTTATTTTGCTCGGCTATTTATATACGGGTTAGTGGTGCATTGTGGGTATTCTATTATGGCGGTTATTTTACCGGAAGTCGTATATATATATATATATATATATATACGTATATGGGGGGTATTTTGGATAGACTTTTTTTTTACGTTTAAAGTGATTATTATAACAGTGTTTTTAAGTTGAGTACATATGTGTCAAAATCTTAACCCAAGAAGCATCCAGACAGAATTTTCGATTTTATACATGAAATCTTTTTTTCAAATGTATTCTCAATTACCATTTCATATAACGATCAATCTCCACAATCCGAATGTTAAATTAGGGTCCTAATTTCAGTCAATACAACTGAGACGACACACTCTTTCCTTTCCCTCTTCCTACACGATGATAAGTATCTTTCTTTTCCCCACTCTCTTCAATATGAAATCACTATTCTTAATTTTTAAGCTAGAATATTTTTTCATTTCTATTTGATTTACAGGTCTGAAGATTTGAAGCCGTTTTTATCGACGTCATTGAAATAAAATATCACCTATAGTTTCTTAATTTTTTGTTTATCATTATATAATAATTTTTTCTCTGTCTTTTGACATAGAGCTCTCAACGGATCTATATCCTCTTAAAAATTTCCATACCGATTACCAATAAATATATATATATATATATATATATATATATATATATATATATTTAAAAAAAAACAGACCACTTTTAACGTTCCATTATAATAATTTATTTCACCAGAACCCTTTTAAGGGACTCTGGATCATCAGATAACACTTCCAAAAAACACACACACACACACTATATATATATATATATATATATATATATATATATATATATATATATATATAGTTTTAAAATTGTGCTATATATTTATGGGATAAAAGTGCACAATATCAGAGATAGAGCGTATGTAAATATAAATATAAACGTGAACACTGAAGTCAACACAAGGCGACAGGCTTTTTGATGCTAGACGCACTCGTCAGGCCGATTGCCTGTAGCATGAAACAGAATATCGCCTCTGAGTGTTGAATTCAATGTTCAATTTATATATATATATATATATATATATATATATATATATATATATGTGTGTGTGTGTGTGTGTGTGTGTGTTTGTGTGTGTTAATTACACACTTCCTCCTCTTGACATTTTTGTCTAATCAATGATAACTTCCGTATCACCAACAATCTATGATCTACCTTAACAAAGGAAGCAAATGCAGTAACAGTTTCGCTAAGGTAAGGTATATGGCTCGCCTTGAAGTGGTAAATGACTAGAATGGTTTGGGTCTGTTTGTTTAACGGCATATTAAATCCGTATGTACCCTTTAATGCTAAAATTTAATTTTCTGTTGAATATTATGAATGCCATTTAAAGAAACATATTTCTGGTAATATTTTTTCTTCAAAAAATGTAACTTTTTTTCCTTACAAAGTGTACAGCTGCTATTTTTACTATGGCAGTTTTTATACATTCATAGTGTTTTGACCCCAGTGTGAGTGTTAAATATTTACGCATACAGATGCTACAGTCGCGGAATAGGTTTGATCTGGGATCAACAGTTATTAAAAAATCGTGTTCCACTCAACTCAAAACCTCCCCATCAGAACCCTTGCTCCCTTGCTCCCGACTATAGTTTATTTATCGGTACGGAGTAAGTAACATAAAAATTGATACGTATTTTGAAACGTACTCAAGGCATAATTTAAAAGAATATAACCCACTAGAAAAAAATTCAAATAATGCAGTCGAAGGCAGTTTTTTTTATTATAAATGCATGCTCTTAATATTTCTCATTGCATGCTTACTTACACATCAATGTACGTCATAATCCAAACATTGCTGAAAACATGACGCAGTGGAATCTCAAGCAACAATCAACATTTTCGTTCGTGTCTTGAACTTCTGTGAAAATTTCCCATCACCCTTTCTTACTACACAGGGCTTATTTGTACGTTTTACATTTGTGAGGCGGCTCGGTAAATAGCGTGTTCTGCTGGAAGCACATATGTTTAAGAACTGCGTGTAGAGCATTCCGTGCAATTGTGGCATGTTAGAAAGGGTCGCGACCGGCAGACGCTTAAAAATATGACCCGGTGCACCCTGGGATACTTTAATCCATGGAGAGCGTTTAAAACGAGAAATAGCCAATCGTGCGTGAAGGCTAAAGACAGATGAACAAACGTTGCCATGAAAAAGTTGAAATAATCGACAGAGATCACATGTGAAGTATATAGTGTTTAAAACTTCTGCACACATGTCATATTCTAAGCATGCGATCAGTCGGTTATGTATAGATATAAATAATATATTCGAGCCACAGTTTCGAAATCGAAGTCTAGACTTCAGCTTTCCAAAGGTTAAAGAAGGCCCGGAGGTGTTGTTTCGGGGTGGGGGACGAGACTGTATTCTAAAAAAAAGAATAATGATATAAAATAAATAAATTATATACACTTAAACGCATGAATGATCGAAAGTTCGAATCATCGAAGCTCCGTGTCATCGAATGTCAGTGTGATCTAAGGCCGGCTTAATCGACGCAGTCGTTCGTAAATTCAACGAAAGACAAAAGAAAGAGGAAAATAACCTTGTCTAAAAAAGTATTTACAGGTTTTTTGCTGTAATTTGAGGACATACAGATTTAAGATTAATCCTGCTTCCCACTAACTTCTAAGGCTTTTATTTATCAGAAATCAAAAATGGCAAACCCTATGATAACAAGTGAAATAAAAGGACATGCTCTGATTGTGGCATTAAAGGCTGATCATAGCGATTTCGATATAGCACCTTTCCTCAGAGTTACAAGATCCTTTCTCCACAAGATACGAAAAGAGAAGAGTCTGACAGTTCCCTAATGTCTTTATCGAAACGTAAAAAGACATTCTGCACGTTCTGACAAAGTGAGAAGATCTGAATTTTTTCAGGAAGTCAAGCAAACAATTGATGAAAAACGAGGTCAATCAATGAGGTCAATTTCCAAAAGCTGCATGTGTCTGAAAAAATAATCAGAAGGGGTATGCATGAAGACATTCGATACAAGTCCTGTGTAATGAAGAGATGTCAACTTATGTCGGAAAATGTAAAAGAAATCCGTTTAAACAGATCCAAAATGCTTTTAAACAAACTTAAAAATCCCTCAGAAGCTGGTGTGATTTGGTTTTTCTCAGATGAAAAAAAAATTTGATCAAGATAATAAACGCCACAGAAGAAATGACAGATGGTTTTGTGCAGATCCTTCTGAGGTGCCAAGTTTGATGCGCACAAAATTTCCTTCAAGTGTTATGGTATCAGGTGTTGTTAGCAATGAAAGAGATGTTATGCGTCCACAATTTTCTCCACATCGTCTTAGAGTAAATGCTGATGCTTATATAGAGGTTCTAGAAACAGTTGTCAAGCTCTGGATTGACAACATATGCAACAGCAGGCCTTACATATTACAGCAAGACACGTCTTCATCCCAGGAACACAAGAATGGATGGCTGACCATTTGTACGACCTTCAACATTTGACCTTCTAATTCTCCAGATCTCAATCTACTAGACTATTATTTGTGGAGCGTTGTTGAGAAGCAGGTTAATAAACAACCTCATAACACCAAAGACTCTTTTAAAGCTGCAAAAGTTCGATTAATGTCTGACATAAATAAGGCCAATTAATCAGAGCTTGCAACCGATTTCGACTTCGTGTAGAGGCAGTTATTGATGCTCGTGGTGGTTTTAAAAAAAAATTAAATAATAATTTCATGTTTACTTGTTTGTAATCAAATATAATTATATTCATTTGTTCAGCAATTTTTTACTAATCCCTAAAATCTGTCTTCAAATACCAACCGAACCATGTAGATTGAAATAATTAAAACATATTTAGGATAATGAGATGTCCCCTTTTTGTTACTCATTTCCTTCAAGGGCATCAGAAATCGTGGCTCTTCTCGACTTTCTTCTTTTTTATGTAAGTATTTCTTATCTCGATAGCATTAAGTCAAAAGTACGTCAGTATTCAGTTGTCCTTCTCCCGTTTCTCTTACATTCAGCCTTATTCTGTGCGTGTTAAATTCGCCAAACTTTCTTTCTTCGTAATATCCCAAAAATCACAGCTGTCTTTTTCTTCATACAAATATCACTTTAGTATCTGACCATATGTCATCTGTCCTCAAGGACACTTGGCACAGTGGATAAAAGCGTTGGTTAGATCCAATGAGAAGACCCAATGAGTGTGAGTTCAATACCAGGTTAAGGCAGTGAACCTGGAGCGGGGAATTAACAGGAGATAGCTGATAACTGGCATCCATTAAACATGGCACGTGGAACTAGAACAGTCTACCCCAGCGAGTGAAATAAAGGTTTCAGTTCGATATTCCAACCACCTGACGAAGGCTGGAGCGTAGAACGGCTGAAACGTTGTAATAAATATTGCGACAAAAATGAGGACAATATTCCGAATAATGTAAATAGTGTAAATATCACTTTCCTCGCAGGTTCTGTTCTCGGGGTAAGACCTTACTACCGAATTCAAAATGTTATCTGTTAACTCAATATATGAAGAAAAAAGTAATAGGCCAGCTTCAGTATTATCTTTTATGCAATATATAGGGAAATTACTTTGAAAATTTTACAAATGAGGAAAGAACTAAAATGCATTCTAAACAAAATGAGCACTGTCGCTAATACTTAGCTAATTAAAAAATTCAATCTTCATCAATCAGTCCCTGAAATTGGACTAAGTAATTTAAGCTTTGTTGATGTTAGCGGTTGTACGAATTGCACTTTGTCTAAAAGTGCAAATAGTCTCTTAGTATGCAATGCAATGACATCTGGGACATTTTCAACTGGTCAGATTGTTTTTAAATCGATGTTCCTTGTTCTTGTTTAACAAAGTCTCGCACTTGTTCATGATTCTGTGAACAGTTCCTACTTGGTCTGTAGTGAGTGCGAAATAATAATAACTTCCTTCACAAACTCCCGTCAAATTCGGAAGACTAATGAAGAAGAAGGAAAGGTATTCTCGAGTTTATGTGAAATTTTCTTTGAACCAATGAAAACCTTGCTTTCAGAGAGATCATCTGGCCAGTTGAAAAGAAAAAGAAAAGAAATTATCGAGCACGCGAGAAATTCGTTTTGATATAAACGAGGAGAAAAATTAACTTAATAAGGAGAAAAGTTTCTGAAGCTATATGAATGGTTTCGTATCAGTACCTCGCGTCCAGCGTTGAATTACTCGCCGCGTAAAATTTATCGACAATTATATTATCGGCCTCTAACCAGCACGCGGACCTCCAAATTATTTCCTGTCAACAATCCAAGAAAACTAAGTATTTCAAGCTCTCTTCGTCTACATTTGGACGTATGCAACCATATATCCATTCTGTGGGGAAAAAAACTTTCATACATTGCTCTTAAACATTCTTTTTTGTGTCAGATCATTTACAAAAGATTGTGTCAGAACTTCCCGAGCGGCTAATGTCTAAGTCGATCTTCGTTAAGTATATTCACTCTATTTCAGATATAATAACTATTGCTCCAGAAAGATACTGATGACTTTATTAAGAAATATGTTCTCATTGGTATATGTAAAATTATATAATTTTACGTATAACAATGGGTGTTGTAGTCGTCGTCACCATCATCATCATCATCATCATCACCTTTATTATTATTATTATTATTATTATTATTATTATTATTATTATTATTATTAACAATTTATTTCCTTTGATTACTGGTGTTTACTCGTTCATTTCCGAGTCCCGTCCAAAGACCTAAGATCAGAAATGTTATCATGAAATTTTCCACTGAGCATTTTTGAAACAAATAAATAAATAAAATAAAAATTACATATATTTTACATACATAAAGCCCTTCGTAAGGCATGGAACAATTTGTCTGTATTTCTTTTAGACATGGCATACCCGAAGTCCCTTCAGAGAGTCTACTGGAATCTTTTCCAATGAATTCCAGGCCTCCAACTACAACTGGGACTGTTGATATCCACATGTGCCACGTTTTTGTGATTTCGATTTCAAGGTCCTTGTATTTTGATAGATTTTTGAAGATCTGCAAATATACATTCCAGTCTGCAGTGTTAATAGGAAGAAACATTTTGTAATTGTGGTCTCTGATCACAATGTCTGGGCGATTAGGTTTAATTTTTCTGTACCGTGTATTGTAAAATCCCATAAAATTGTTACAGGTCTTATCTCGGTAACCGAGTCTGGGTGGGGTTCATACCAATTTCTTGCAGTTTCGTTTTCCTATAAATTGCAGCTTTTCCAATACAGATATTGGTCCACCCTGTCATATCGGGTTTTATATTCAATGGGGGCCAATACCGTGCAACCTGTTACAAGATGGACAATTGTTTCTAGATATTTATTACATAATCTGCATTTTAGTCTAACACAGTTTTTCAGTATATGTGCTTGGTAATTTCTTTTTAGCTAGTATTCGTCCTGTGTAGCGAGAATGAAACCTTTGGTTTCAGCTTTTAACACAGCACTACTTAGCAACCAATGTGCACGGGGCTTATCTAAATAGACCTGTTTGGTACGGGCAGAATATCAACGTGAAGCGGTTTGTCGTTTCTGTATCTGGTCCGTTGCCTTTGTTTTCGTTTTTAAGTATTTTCCAGCTTCAGTCGGTGTATTATTCTTTATTTGCATTTCTTCAGCTATTTGAAACTATATTTTGAACCTGTTGGCTTCCTTTATCACTAAACAAAGTTTTTTAAATCTTTCATGTTTTTTTTTAACACAGATCATCGTCTAATCTTCTTTAGTCTCCAGTTATCTTTGAAGGCTGATGTTTGTAGTTTTGCAAGACAGTTCTAGTTGAACTAATACTCTGCCTCCTTCGGATCTGGGCACACAGAGATGATCAACAACAGCTTTTGGATGATGCATCCGGTGACAAGTGAGAAGCGTTTTCGTTTTGGTGTCAATTCGCTTAATGTTAGCTATGATTCAGTTAAGGATGTTGAAACTATTTTCCACCACAAGAAGAGCCAAGTTGTTTATGACTGATATTCTGTGATTTGAATTCAGATCCGTATTCAGGACAAGACACACACGCCAGTCGTACTACTTTCTGACTTTCTCATTGATTTGGGGATGCTGTATTCCATTACACTAATTCCTATGTATCTATAGACTTCTGCTTGCTTCAGTTTTCTAATCTTTCTGGTAAAATCTAGATCTATTGAGAGTATTTCTGTAATTCTCCCTACCTTGAATGTTCGTTTTACATATTTATCTAATTCGAAATCCATACCTATGTCGTCACTGAACCATTTTACAGCATTGAGGAAACACTTAAATTCATTGTCGTCTTTGGCAAAGATTTTGATATCATCCCATGTACACTAGGTGACTGAATTATTTTTTTGTTTAGTTTGTAACTATAGCAATAACTTTTAGTTCATGCATAAGGGGGTGGATTAAGGCCAGACAAATTACAATGGGTGACTAAGTGTCTCCTTGAAAGATACCTCACCTGATAATCAGGCGGTTGGAACTGGCATTGCCTCTTATGTGATTGAGGTATTATGTGGTTTTACATATTCCCATGCTGTGTTTAAGGAAAATTACTACCATGGAGGAAACTTCGTTCATTTCCAATAATTTCTTAGGAATCAAAGAGTGTTGATACACGATTAAATGCTTCACGGTAAACTACCCATGCTGTGATCAGATTCATACATCTTTTCCTGCAATTTTCCAGGATCATTTTGTTTGCCAGTAGTTTATCTTTGCAACCATATAAACCTCT
>CAHIKZ030002557.1:600000-610000 GCA_903632075.3 Acanthosepion pharaonis
TTTAAGTATATCTCTTCATGGGACAGTACTGAAAATATTACCTTTTGACACAATGAAAAGTAGTCTGTGTGCAGCATATATAACATATATATATAAACCTAGTGAGCCAGACAAACCTACCTAGGTTTGTCCTAAACGGATCAGGGAAAGTTGGCTAAAGAGGCAAAGGGAAACGCATATTTAAAGCCCCCCCCACACCCGGTGGTTTTGTGTTTGTGTGGTTCTTTCTTTGGTCACATGGTGTAATTTTGGCTATCGCCTATAAATATGCGTTTCCCTTTGCCTCTTTAGCCGGCTTTCCCTGACGACCCGTTTAGGTGAAACCTGTGTAGGTTTGTCTGGCTCACTAGGTGTATCTCGGTCTGCTCTACGGTTGTATTGAGCTCTTTTGTTAGTTAGTTGTTACTCGTATCGGGGTTTTTTCTTTGGGCTTCAAACCTGTATCTGTGCGATTTTTTTCGACAGACTTTCATGTTTGCAGCCCTTTCTTTTTTTAAAACCTTTTTTTCCCTCGAGTTTGATTTGATTATTGGCAAATCAAAAATTCGAGTGTTTTCGAAACGAGTATAGTTACCTATATTTGTATATATATATATATATATATATATATATATATATATATATATATATATATATATATATTTGTGAAATACATTGATGCTTCGGCAGCACATCATCAGTGATTGATGTTTTTAGGCGAGGTTCATTAGGGTTTTAGAACATTTAATATCAAGGACTTTGAAGAGATAGTGCTGTTCTGGGTCAAAAAGGGGTTGCTAGAAGAAAACTGCACCATGCCTCACTAACAGAAGAACCCAGTCATGGCTTTCAGACATGTTCTGCTGTCACAGCAGCCCTTACATCTGCCCACCTAAATACCCAGATTGCAATATCCTTGACTCTTATATGGGAGGCGCAGTTGAGAGACCAACAAAACTCCTTGTAACATCAACGATGAATTAAAGGCAAGCAGTATCTCAGCTTATATATGTATATATATATATATATATATATCTGTGCCTGTGTGTTTGTGTGTGTGAATGCATGTACGTCTGTATGTATTTAAGTATATACGTATGTATATATTTTCGGGAGTATAAAATGCGTTCAAACGAAAAAAATGTTGAGAAAAGCTGGATGAAATCCATTTATCTTTAAACTTAGAAAGTTTTTCCATAAATATTCTTCTTTCGATGTTGACTGATGTTATTTATTTTTCAGTAAATGCATAATGTATTATTTGTTTACAGTAAATTTCTTCCAACACAAGGCTTGAAAGCCAGTCCCTGTAAAAAAGATTAACTAAAGACAAGCATTATGGCAGCATTTATATATATATATATATATATATATATATATATATATATATATATATATATATATATATATATATATATCTGTGTGTGTGTGTATGTGTGTATATATGTATGTATATAAGTATATATGTATGTATATGTGTATGTTTATATGTATATATTTTTGGGAGTATAAAAGCGTTCAAACGAACGAAAATGTTAAGAAAACTTTATCTTTAAACTTCCAAAGTTTTTACAATAAATATTTTAATTTGTATGTTGATTGATGGTATTTATTTTTCAGTAAATGTATAATTTACCATTTGCGTACAGTAAAATTCCTCCAGCACAAGGCTTGAATACCAATCCCTGTAGAATATTACTGTCAAATTGGTACTTCCATATGAAGTGTGTGATATAAATGAAAGTTAAAGTGAAAATAGTAGGAAATGAATATTATGATAACGTCGCGGAGACGAATACCTGACCCTTGTCTTGAAGACGTGCAGCTGAAGTTTTTCAGAGAAGTACCCACGCGGCAAACTATTCAATTTTTAGGAAATAAAATACTCAGAGTAGGAATTTGAAATATTCGTAACACGGAAAAAATTACGTTGAATCATTCCGGTGGATATGGCATGGCGTATCTTAATCTGTAAACGTCTGATATTTTGAGCCAATAATAAAATGGTTCCTATTTTGACATTTGACATGGAAATAGCGATAGATTATTGACATTCTTGCAAAGTTGCGTCTTTTGGAAAATAAGTCGTCTCCATTAAACTGGAAGACCGATGTTGACCAACATCATGGCTGGAAAGTGAAGATTGAGTTTCAACAGCCCAGATGTGGAAGCAATAATCTTTTTTTTTTTTTTTTTTTTTTTTTGAGGTCGGGTATGATATGAAACTTATAAACATATTGTATGAATCTGATATTTCCTGAAGCTGTAGAGGTAACTGAGGATTTTTCCAACAACTTCGGTAGGGGTGTGTGTATATGAATTCAAATTGTTATTTGATTTGGAAGACCAATTGATCTTCCACACATAAAGCTTCATTGTGAATGGATCTGTTAATCGTGACTGGAGAAAACTCAGGAGAATTTGGAACGGTGGTGATGAAACTAAACGAACGTGTTTTTTTTTCACCTATTGAAAGTTATATGCAAGTTATTTCCCCATTGAAATGTTAGAAAGAGGTCAATGGAGAGATCGGCTGCAAGGCTTAAGATCATTTCGATGTTTGGAAGTGCGTCCATAAAAAGTGGTATCATCTGCATAGATTTTTAATAATGATCGAAGGAGGTTCCTAGGCAGATCGTTAATAAAAATCCAGAAATTGAGAGTAGGACCTTCGGGGGAAGCTGTACCGCATTATGTCCACATCACCTGCTTTTATATCTCCACATGACCATAAGATATATTTACTTGTTATTTTTTTTCATTGACATCGAACACGTTACTAGCAGTGTCACACACACACACACACACACACACACACACAGAAAGAGAGACAAAGACACACACGCACGCAAACATATATGTGTATATATATATGATAAAAAAAAGGAATGCTATATTTATGGTTAAAAGTGCTCAACATCAGGGATAGAAAATATGCACATATAAAAGTCGATAGTAAGGTCAACACCAGTTAACGACAATCTATTTAATTCTCTGTTATGGGATCTTACCAATAATAATAATAATAATAATGGACTATTCAATACTTAATAAATACTGCGCCTCAGTCAGGAGGCAAAGAATTAGTCAGTAGTTCAAGTCGAGTCAGGAGTCGAGTCAGAGGCAGTCCGAAACAGAGTCGTGTTCAGACAATTACTGCAAGACATTGGAATAGTGATACTGGTCGAGACTACATTGTTTTCTCTACTAAACCTGATTGTTCATACTAACACTTCTACTTCTCTGTATATATTCCTCTTTGTAATATATCTGTGTTATTCCATACCTGTGTTCGAGTTCTTTTTTATTGGTTCTACCTTGGACTATCACCGTGGTACAAGGAACCGGACCATAACATGCCCGACCGCTATTTTTAGGCCATCTGTCTATATATGAATCAGTTATATTTATTCAGCAAATATTCATCTAGACAAGTTTGATTAATACGAACCGAAGATGTCTGTTTGTCTAATTTTGTATTGCGTTTTTCCAATTTTCGAATATTAGAACTTTTTGAAATCCACACAATATTTAGTATGGCTGACATTTTTGTCAAGATTTACTAATTTTACGTTTCGCAAACCATTCGATAAAATTTGAATCAGCTGCTTTGTTTGGAAAACATATTTTCACAAAAATCCTACTTCGGGGTTTAATAGTTTCTTTAATTTAATTTTATGGGACATCATGTTAAAAAATATTTTTGTTATTTTTTTTTCTTTCTTTTAACAAAAAAAAAATAAATACTTAGGATTTCTTATTCTTGAGCATGCAACATACAACTGGCCATGCGTAAATATTCCGTTCTGGAGCCAAATTCAAACATTTTGAAGCGTTTGGCTATCTTTCTCTCTCTCCCTTTGTAGCGTATATATATATATATATATATATATATATATATTGTGTCGCTCACTTTCTCTATCGCTGTCTGAACCCTCTGTCTCTCCGCATATATATATATATATATATATATATATATATAGATATAGGTAACTATACTCGTCTCGAAAAATCTTTGAATTTGCCAATAATCAAATCAATCTTGAAGGAAAAAAGGTTTTAAAAAAGAAAGAGCCAGGAACATGAAAGTCTGTCGAAAAAATCGCACAGATGCAGATTTAAAGCCCAAAAAAAAAACACCGACACGAGTAAACAACTAACTAAAAAGAGTTTAAAAGAGCCAGCTTTCCCTGACGGTCCGCTTAGGTGAAACCTGAGTAGGTTTGTCTGGCTCACTAGGTTTGACTCCATATATATATATATATATATATATATACGGAGAGAGAGAGAGCGAGAAAGAGAGAATCAGTCAATGATAGAGAAACGTAGCTATATATATATATATATATATATATATATATATATATATATATATATATATATATATATATATGCTGGGTTTGCTATATACGAAAACATTCCCTTTTTCTTTAAACAATCCGATCGACAATTGATTTATCCAATTGTTTTTACTCTTGCTCACCCAATACAAGGGACAAGTTAGCGTTTTAATATATTTTAGAGGATTTTGTAACTGCTCACAAGAATAGAACTAAAATATCTATTATGAGGATATGTATGATAGATAACGACTGAAGCGAGACAGGTAGTTGTTAATATTGTAGTGACCGGGGAAGCATCACTCTACGTGCTCCTTATACAATATAACAGACCTGGGCAAGAAGCTGTGTGAGTGGGACTTCCGCCTTACTAATGGAATACAAAGCGAACGAGGACAAGCCGAATGTGCAACGGGTTTTATCTGCGATAATCGAAACTGGTGGAACTTTAAATTTTATCGAAAATCGCAATAGAGAAGCGATGGGTAGCGACGTTTCGTTTCTGGGATTAACGAATATAACCATTTAATTAACCACAAGGCAATAGAAACTCATTATAACTCTGACGATGCTGGAAAATACATCTGTGTAATCTTTAACAAAATACAACGAACGTTCACATAAAAGTAAATCCAATAGCAAACACATTTCTATATCTGACCTGAGGCGTTAGCACTTGTTAGTGTCCCATCTATGGATAAATAGTGAACTCCCGAACAAAAAATCGGTTGTATTTCTACAAGAAAATAATCAACAATGAATTTTTAAGCAAAATGGCAATCAATGCAATACTAATATATATATATATATATATATATATATATATATATATATATATATATATATATATATATAAACATATATATGAAGAAAGATAGTCTTAAGGTGTGCTATATTTATGGGATAAAGTGCTCAATATCATAGATAAAGCCTTTGTAAATATAAAATGTACATAGAAGTCAACACTTAGAGGCGACAGTCTGTTTCATGCTATATGCAATCGTCAGGCCATATATATGTATATTTATATTTATATATATATATATGTGTGTGTGTGTGTGTGTGTGTTTATAATAAAATTGCCAAAAATATTTTAAGATCGACAAATTATATATCTAAAAAAATACCTGTTGAGGGGTGCACCCTTTTTTATACAAATGGACTCACCCAGTGTATACTTATACTACTGCCAGTGAATACCCACGTATTGAGTCGAGTCGAGTTGATTCCAGAGTGACAGTGTAAAAGGTTGTAACTAACCGGAAGAGTGAGGGTGAGGTAACAGCGTTGTAGGAGTCACAATTAGCAAGCACGTAGACTCAATAAGAATTCATACAGTGATACGTCAATATCAAAGACTGTATATATACGTTTTGCTACTAACCCGCATTCCTGGAACTACTAACCTGCATTACCAGTTTGTATTATTACATTTAATACATTTATTTTCCTATATTAATTCTTGGCGTTTGTTTTTATTGGTACGGAATCCACAACAATAACTTTACTCAAAGTATAACATTATATATAAAATATATTCATTTGAAGCCATAAGAATTGCATTCAATATTTCTTATTTCGGCATTAAATAAACCATATGCCTCTAAACAAATTCAACAACATTCACATATGTATAAATAATGAAAGAATACATGTTCTGTATCTTACATTTTATTGAGTGAAATACCTCAGATTCCTTCAAATAACTGAGTGTAATTTATCTATTCACTTCACAGGCAATTTCTTATTTTCAATCCACACCTAAGTTATTTTTTAGTTTCTTCTAAAAGACTTAGTGAATTTGCTTATTCCCAAATAAACGTCTGAACATGTTTTCATTCATCTTTGCTTCGGAGTATATTGCCAGTCAGAAAAAAAATGGAGTCGCTAGTCAAATTTATTGTCAGAAGTTCATTTACTATTTCCAGACATCCCCTCGTAGCTTATAGGATAGCATCCATCTTCAGAAAAGAATTTTAAAAAATGACGGTTATTTTTCAAAGACTGTGATATTTATGCTCACAATAAGATCGGAATGAGTAATACAAATGCAAGATTAAGCTCATCTACGTTTTTATAGATATGTTATAAACTTTTAATAAAACACAAAGAACTCTTTGAACTGCTAGTTAAGCATGATATATTCTGGACTAATATTAGAACAGTCAAGTCTTATACACGAAGCAAATCACCCGCATATGGATAGAAAATAAATTCAGTAAATACGTTCACAGAAAAAATAGAAAGTGTCGTAAACACAACGATGTATCTTCTCTCCAGACTTGTTTTAATCTTTACAGTCACGCGTTTCTGATATAACTAGAAATCCTATCATTATTTATTAATGGCGACCAGAAGCTTCACAAAATCTGATATGCAGATGACACAGCATTCATAGCAGACACAGAAGTTGAACTACATCAACTCCAAGAGAATTATGTAAATCTAAATCAGAAGAAAGCACTAACAATCAATTGTAAGAATAGAGAACGTATGGTTGTCAGCAAAAGGAACAATGCTACGAATTGTAGACACCGACAACATGAAATTAGAATAATTTAAATATTTGGGAAGTATTTTAAAAGAGGACTGAAATGTGACGTATAACCCTGAAGACGTATTGGGATAGAAAATAATGATTTCTAAAATTTAAGCAAATTTTAAGAAACGGGAATATTTCGTTAGAAACAAAAAAAAATAGTGTTTAACTGTTCTATAATATCGTTCCTGCTATATGACAGTGAATACTGAATATTCTCCCTACATATGAAGATGATACATGAGACAGGAGAAATGTGGTTCTAATAAAAGATACTTAGAACACCAGGGATTACACATATGAGCATCGACGACGTTTAAAAGAAAATGGAATCAAAAAGGGCGCAATTTCTTGGAATCAACAAGAGGTAGTTGTAAGCTTAGAGAATTTGACATTCAAATGACACGTTGAAGGCAAGTGAAGACGGAAGAACTCACTGAATAGCCTATGCAACGATCTTATGTAAATGGTTGGCAGAATCGCACACGGGCTGAAGAAATAGAGCACATAGAAGAATTACGTCAAATAGGGCAACCTCTGGAACATAGCTATCTTACTATGATATATCATCGGCAGCCAATGGCACAGCAATGACTCTGGAGTCACACACGAGCGGTCCCTGACAAAGACCAAACAGGTAATCAAAAAGGATGTAATCAACATAAAAAGTATGGCACAACAACCAACTTTATTTGATATAATTAAGAACAAATTACTTTTTGGAAAGGTAAAAAATGAGACTCTCCATATTAGATTCTGAGATGCATTCGTGGACAAATAAAAAGTTCTATGAAATGAAGATGGAACGGTAATATATTCAGTTGTCTATGTTTGAACATAAATTTAGATAGCGTATTTTGTGCCTCTGTGGTCACCACACCCTCCATATCTCTATGTGTGATTCTATCATCACAAGAGTGGTTCTCGAAGATTTTTTAATCCAGGGATCATTTTTAATCTTAATTTGTTTTTGTGGGCCAACATAACTATTCAATGAATGTTTTTTCTTACTAATAGATAAGGTTTGGAATATATATTATAGAAATATTAAATGTATATGATTTACTTTGATGTAAATCTAATTTAATGAAAATAAACTTAACAGATTCGATAGATTTTTCATAAAAAACATTTCAAAATAGATAATTAATATTTTTTAAATAAGCGTAGATTTATTCCACCGTCATTCCAGTCCATCTCTTAATATCCACAAACCAAGATATGAGTAGTCGACCTTGGTGCGACTTATCAAGGAGAATGTCCTTATCGAAGCAGCCTCGTCGATTAATCTGCCTAATATAACGGAACTTTCTGATTGACATCTGCTCTCTCAATACGTAATTGTTCTGATGGTATCTAGCACCGACTTACTAGTGCGTCTCGGTATCCATGGTACACTAAAACTCTGTGATATGACCACAACTTGAAAACATCAATCCCATGTCTTTCCCTCTTAGTCAGTGACTATGTCTCACATCCGTATTTGGCGATGGCGACAACAGTGGCTAGCTGGTCCAATGTTCTGTTGTATTGGCTAGAAAAATGTAGAAATAAATCTCCCGTGTGTTTGCGTTCTTTGACCGATGGAAATAGCGTAAAATGACGATCCTGAAATATTAAACAAGTTAATCTTTTCTGGCCTAAGGTAGCGATATTGTCTACTCAGTGCTGATTGAAATTAGTAAAGACTCATTTCCAGGAAAGCCAGTTCCAAAACTGTGACGCCATAGCGAGAGACATTTGCCTGACAGCCAAGGTGACGGAACAAATGATCATATTCTAAACAATAATATCGCGGTATTTCTCCGGGGAAATCACAGAAAGGTACTATTTACCTACAGAATCAGAAACCTTTTGTGGAAAATAACATCAAAATATCCACATTTGATAAGATTAGCAGGGTAAATATCTGATAAGCGATGCATACAGTAAGGATCTAATTCACTCGAGATAGGAACGGCTTGCCCAACTAAAATTCTCTTGGTATTTGTCTAAGCTTGTTTTAGATTATTCGTTAGTTCTCTTTGTTTCTCCAGTCATTATTATCACCTCCGAGTATTAAAATGGCCTGTTGCTCTTTTTTCATTATATCCCCCAGAAATTTCATTTGTCTCTTTTTGATTATAAATATATCATTTCTTGTAACTTATATTTTACTTAAGACATCCAAATTATTTACATGTTCTGTCCATGTTTTATTTCAAATATGTCGTTACAACCACATTTCTGTCGATTCAAGTTACTTGCTATCTATAAGCAGATTCTTCTGCATTCAGTACAATATGGAACGTTACTGTATATCGCTTTCGAGTTAACTTTTAAATGCATTTCTAAGGTAGAATCCCAGTTTGCGTTAAACTATTCTGAGAGGAAGTAAATTTGTTAAGATGTTGATCTTGTTTCCCTATGCGTGATTGTTAACTTTTTCATTATGAGTTCCATAAATTCCAGCTGTCTCTTTCTGATTGTAAATATAGGTGATATTGTAGTTCCTGTTTTCCTTGAAGACTTCCAGATTACTCACGTATCCCATTTATGTCATTTGTAGTGGGAGAGCCACATGCCTGTTACATCAAGTTTTTCTTCATATGTGACCGACCTGTCCAAACTTCTCTTTCATATTGGAGAGTTGATATCACAGAACACAGTTTGTTTCTAATTATATTTTCCTAATAGTTCACCTATTTTCCGGATGATACATTTTGTTGTTTTTAAACATTAACGTCTTTTATGGTTTTAGCCTTTCATTGGAAAAAATCATGTATTTAATGATGCCATTATGAAAAAAATATCCCCACATCAGTATTATTAAAAAAAACCAAACAAACAAAAAACGAGGTGATATATAATTTCACTTTTGAGTAAAGATTGATTGGTAATAAACATTTAAGAAAAAGGTTGAAGACATTCGTATTTTCTTCATCTTTGTTGTTTTATTCCCAGCATTTCGGCCGTTGTGCCCTCCGGCTTTCCTCAGGTATATATCGATGTGGATAATTCTAAAAAGAACTCTTTATTTAATCTATAGGGATAGACTGTTCTCATTCCACTGCTTATGGTTAGGTAATGCCTATTTTTTTATGTTTTTGCTTGCACGTTTCCATTGAGTGTAACTACACAGCTTGATCCAGGGATTGAACTC
>CAHIKZ030002557.1:615000-647500 GCA_903632075.3 Acanthosepion pharaonis
TATATGTGTGTGTGTGTGAGAGAGAGAAAATATATAGAAAATAGGAAAGAACTGGCTAGGTAAATAATCCAAAGTTCCTTAGTATTTTAGTTATTATTTTAAAAAAATAGTGCTCGATACGCGAGTTGGAATCATATTTTTTTAAATAAATAATATATATATATATATATATATATATATATATATATATATATATATATATATATATATATAGATAGATATATATATGGGAACACCAACAATTAAGAGGTAGTACCACGCTCCTGAAACCTCCTGATCAGAGGCCATGCTGCTGGACAAAGTTTATCGACTTACTGTGGACGCGGATGTAGTTTAACATATTACCCAGGACGGTCTTACACTATACAATATTTATATATATTTGTATAAGATCACTCGCTAGTATAACTACCTCTATTTACCTATATGGTCAATTTGCGTGGTGTAATGGTAGCAACATTGTCACGGTTGAAACATTACAACTGAATAGTGCGTTTGCTCTTCAATTTCGGCTTTGTGCTACATCTAAGCTATACTTAGAAAACCCCTATGTATATAGTGGCACCTCCATGTGTTATAATGGTTAGAAAGTTATTCTCCTTAGATCAATTACGATTGAGTTGTGAGTTCAGTTCTCACTGGGAACTCCATACTTTTGTCCGTGTTCCGCATATAGGCTGCACATAGTAAGTCCCAATGTATATAATATAGTTTAGACCAAACACAATAGATAAAAAATATAACAGATTCATATAAATATGATTATAGTGAACATATATATATATATATAAACACAAATTGTATTTGAGTAAAAAAATTATCTGGTCTATTTTAATTATGGAAGATAACTTATTCATCACGTGCTGTCTTTCTTTATTATAGTCCAGATAACGAGTGATATACATTAATATTAATGGATAAAACTAAATATGTTAATTGCTCTTGTCACAACACTGACTTTTACACCCAGTCTCCCGAAGAGTGAGTGCAATTTCACAGATCTCAGAAAAGAAAAGAAAGAAGTCACCATATTTAGTTTTTTTATATATATATATATATATATATATATATATATATATATATATATATATATATAGTTATAGTTATAGTCGTCTGAAAAAAAACTTAGGTGTTTTGGCTTGGAAATGAACAAACTAATGTCCAAGGAAAAATAAGGGTTAAAAAAGAAAGAATTGAGGCGAAAACAATCGTCCAGAATCCAAACTATTAACCTGGCTCTTTAGGTTCATAACTATACACACACACACACACACACACACACACACACACACACACACACACACACATATATATATATATATATATATATATATATATATATCACAATATGTCTGGGCGTGTATATGAACGTTATTTACCGTATTCATTTATTTTTAACATATACCTTAAGCATCAGTTAAATTCATATGTATGGTTGTGTATATACGCTTGGAAAGAGTTCTTTTGATCACGCATATAAATGATTTCGTTTCCATACACCTGAAATTCCGGAAGGAGAGCTCAGCATTTATCTCCGCATATCCGAATTATTTCTACACTTTCCGCCTCCCACATCGCCGATCTCTCGCCGACTTATGCTTAGTTTCAATTCTTGCGATAAGTTCTCGAATTACAAACTAAAATATGTAGGTCTGCAGGATCAATGATATACAATTGATAAAGAAAACCTCCCAAGGTATATATGGAGAAGGTTTGGTGTGGTCTCGTAGTAAATTATTTTTCTTCTTTCTCAAGCTTTTCAGATGAACGAATTGAAAATGAACTCACGTTTTAACGTGAACTGAATATGCGTCTGTGTCATAGCGGGGTTGCTGTTTCTACATAATTGAGCGGAAGTTATAATTCATAATTTCCGGTTGATTTTAACTTCGCCTATTGAAATCGAGTATGTTGGTATCTTAAAAACTTGTTAAGAGTGGGAAAGAAAAGAAAGCATTTAGAATAAACAGCCATCTTTTTAGCGGTATACACTTGATTGTGTATTTTTATCACGCTTAAGGTTCTCCACGATTTCCATTAATATTTGTGAAATATCTAATTTTAGGAATGCAAGTCTGGTAGATTAACGTCTCCTTTAAGAAGTTTTTTTTTGCGTTTATCAACAACACAATTCGCAATTTCCTTTAAAATTTACAAATAACATGCAGGTTTGTGTTTAGTAGCGTTATGGACATCAGCTAGAAAAGAGAAAACGAAAAGCAAGGTTCTAATTCAAGTCCGTTATCTTGCTTTCACTTACGCGCAAATACCCTTATAAATTAATCTCTTCTCCCCCCCCCCCGCTGTTAGTTATATATCAGGACAGACAGGCTTTCACCGGCAACTAGTCTAGCGCAGAATGAAGTGCTGACCTACAGCAGGTAGAATCTTATGCCTAGTCAGTCATGAATCGAAAGAGACCATGGTTAGGACATTTGGCCGACTGAGAATTCACCGAAAAATTGCAAGTAAAAATAGTAACAAGCCAGTATTTTAATTCTGAGTATTATAAGTTAGAACAGGACTAATAATGAGCACTGGATTTCAAGAGATTAAATTACTAAATCTAAATTTAAAGTTAAAAGGTTTCTTATTTCAATATTTGCTTATTGAAATTAGTAATTTAAAAAAAAATATTTGAATATATTTGGGTAGCACGTAATTATATAAATACGCATTTAACTGTAATAGTTCACCCCTTTAAGATAATGATCATTAAAAGCAGAATTGAACGATCTTTCATTTCGTAAAAGCTTAAGATGCTTGCTGTAGTAAAATGTGCTTTTTCTCAAAATACTTATCATCTTACAGTAATAGTTGAAGTCAAAGTTAATATATACAGAATAGATTTTAAAAAAAGGGGAAGATATAAATTAATACAGTAAATAGATATAAATATATGCAGCACATTATTATAAAGAGTGTGATATTACATGTCACATGCATGTAAGTACATCACTATATATTCGGCTACATATCCGTTCGGTTAAATGTCTGTCGGACAAATTTTCGACTACCGAAAGAGACATGATCGATCAAGCGTACATTACGTATCCTGTGAAGAATATTCCAATAATCCAGAACCGAGACTGGAAAAAAATCTACCCGCAAAGGTTTAGAAAAAGAATTCCGTAAATAAACAGAAAAGAGTATAAGATGAGAATGCGTTTACTTAGAAGACACTGAGGCGATTCTGAGAGAAATAGACGTCCTAACAGGATTAATTATTTGTGGCCACTATCTTAACAAAAGATGGCGACGAGGTCTCGTTGTTTTACAGTTGAAATGTTTATGTGTAACCGTAAATCCCATGCTAACAGAGTCTTCTCTCGTACGTGTCGCTAACGGAATTTAATTCCACCACCCTGCTTTCCAATACGCTTTGATCTTCAAAAATGTATTTGCAATATCAGTCGTTATTTTTCTGTTTTATTAATTCCCGTTCTTTTATTGTTGTCCCTTATTAATGTAGTTTTTCGCACTCAATAACCTCTTGCTTCTTAGTGGCGTTATTTGCTTACTTGGGGTGAAATGATAACAAGAATGATGACATGAAAGAAACCTATAAGAAATGACCGTCCGTCAAATTCAAGAAGCATAAATGCTCTGCTGTCGGCTAAAAGAACAACTTAACATGCAAATTAAACCGAAATATGAAGGCACATTAGAACAGCGAAAGATGATTTCCAAAAGCTAAGCCAAGTATTATGAAACATAAAAATTCCAAAACAATCGACAGAGCGCCCATTGCCTTCGCGATGTACTTTTTACAAATTGAAACTCACTCTGAACGTCTAATTTTAGATGTGGTCAGATTCGGAATTGCAGAGTCCTTAATTCCGAATGTACAATGGACGACCCACCGTCTTTTTTGCCCAAGTCACATTGATATGGGAAAGTATATTGTCATGAGTAATACGACAGAAACACAATACCTGTTGAAACAATGGTGTTTGACTTCCGACTTAAAAGTCTAACAGAAGTTTTCTTGTCTACGCATACGCAATTGGGTTTCTTCTGACGGTTCGCTAATGTATATCAACGCTACGCATCCGATTCTTGTGTTATTCATCAGGGGCAGAATTTTCCAAACAGATCACGTACGGAAACTCTATATAATTTTATGCAGAAATGCAAGTTTCGCTTAATGTCGCCGATAAGACTACCTTTATTCTTTAGGTGTTTTCAATGTTAAAATCAATGCATACCGGTTTTTGTTGTATATTTCAGGAAATGATTCCTAATCGTGATTTATTGTTGAAGTTTTGTTAAACATTCGATTTTAGATTTGTTTAATATTTATTTTTTATGAAATTTGAATCTCTTTTTCCTTTCAGAATATGTTTTATCTTATTTTATCTCAAATGTCCTGCTGTTGATTTTAATGTTATACAAAAAAATATGATCGCAAAATTAGTCATAGATTAATAAGAATTAATTTAAGAAACGCATATACGACCTTTATGTATATTACGAATACATAACCGTTAGAACGTTCGTTTTCGGACCCTGACGCCCGAGTTCGACTCTCACTATGGTCGATTTTTTTTCAGGAAGGTGATTTCTTGATTTTATCGGTGTGAGGGAGGTAATAATAGCATGCGACGCATTTGGAATATGCCTGAAAATCTTTCCCTGGTTTGGCCAAAACGTTGGGAGTTAAATTGGGTAGACGGAAGCCATCGATATTTGCGCTAGCAGAAAGTCACAAATCATCGTGACCGAGGGTTTGAGTGTGCTGTTCTTTTTCAAACAGTTGATAACGCCACATAATACACTTTCTCACAGAAAACGTAACTAAGGTTCGCTCATGCTGGCAATGAAATTGACGAACGAACACAAATGATTCTCAGCAGGCAACTCCAACAGGGATTGGCTAACTGTTCTAATAGACAGGTATCCCGGGATACGAGTGGCAGCTATTATTATTATTATTATTATTATTATCATTATTATTATTATTAGTAGTAGTAGTATTTCCTTTGCTTCCTGGTGTTAACACATTTTTCCGGGTCCCTCACAGGGATCTAAAGTTAGAAATGGCATCATGACAATTTCCACTGACAAAAAAAAAAAAAAAAAAAAATACATACATAAAGCCTTTCGTAAAGTGCGGGCTGTACTTGTCAGAACAATTTTTTGTATCTCTTTGAGGCATGGACTCCCTTCGATTAGTCTCCTGGGGTCTTTTCCAACCATTCCTAGGGCTCCAACTACAACAGGGATTGTTGTCGTTCCCATGTGCCACATTTCTGAGATTTCGATTTCAAGGTCCTTGCATATTGACAGCTTTTTGAAGACCATCAAATCTACACTGCAGTCAGCAGGGACTGCCATATCAATAAGGAGGCACTTTTTTGTTTGTAGTCTTTAATAACAATGTCTGGGCGGTTGTCTTTGATTGTCCTGTCAGTTTGTATTGTGTAGTCCCATAGAATTGTAACAGGTCCTATCTCCGTAACCGGATCTGGGTGGTGTTCACATCAGCTTCTTTCAGTTTCCTTCCCGTAGAAGTTGCAAATTTTCCAGTGCAGATATTGGCCCACTCTGACATGCCCGGGTTTATATTCAGTGGGTGCCAATATCGTGCAACCTGATACAACCTGCAAGATGATCAGTCGTTTCTAGATATTTATCATAGAATATGCATTTTGGGCTAATATCGTATTTTAATATACGTGCTTGATAATACCTAGTTAACAAGCATTGGTCCTGTGCAGCAAGGATAAATCCTTCAGTTTCAGCTTTCAACCCTGCACTATGTAGCCACTAATAGGTACGGGTTTTGTCTACGTTAGCTTGGTTGGTACGGGCAGAGTATTGGCCATTAAGCGGTTTATCTTGCGATTGTTTCTGTATCTGGTCGGTTGCATTTGTTTTTGCTTTATTTTTTAAGTATTTTGCATCTTCAGCCGGGTACTGTCCTTCACTTGTATTTCTGCGCCCATTTGAAGCTCCATTTTAACTTTGTGGACTTCCTTTTTGACGGAGTAAATATGCTTACTAATTTCATGTTCCTTGACACATACAATCATCCAGTCTTCTGTAGTTTTCCAAGTATCTTTGGAGGCCAATTGTTGTAGTTTTGTTGGACAGTTCTAGTTGAAGTAATCTTCGGATACATACAGACGATCAACATCAGCTTTGGGATGATGCATGCGATAGCAATTGAGAAGCTTTCTCGTTTTGGCATATCCATTCGCTTAATTTCAGCTATGGTCCAGTTAAGGACATTAAAGCTGTATTGCACCACAGGGACAGCCAATGTGTTTATGGCTGATATCCTGTTTTTTGAGTTTAGCTCAGTATTTAGTACCAGACGTACACGCCTGTAGTATTCTTTTCTTATTTTTTCCTTCATTTGGGGGTGCTGTATGCCATTTCCTTCGCTAATTCCTAGGTACTTATAAGCTTTATCATGCTCCAGTTCCCTAATCTTTGTGACAAAATTTAAATCTATTAAGGGTGTTTCTGTAATTCTACCTTTCTTGAATGTTACTTTTGCATCATCATCATCATCATCATCATTATTATTATTATTATTATTATTATTATTATAAATCTTCTGGAATAATAATAATAATAATCATTATATTATTATTATTATTATTATTATTATTATTATTATTATTATTATACCAGAAGATTTATTTAATGAATACATCCCAAAAAATATCTTACAGAATATAACAAATCGTTTGCTGGCTATCTTGCATAGTATATTCGGTAAGAGGTTGATTTTAATAAAAACATATAAATTCTAACATTACGCTATATTTTTTTTTTATAATTCTAAGATAACTCTATGTTTTATTTTAAATCAGTGAACGCGCCTGTGTTAAATTTAATTGTTTAAATCTATTTCTTTCTTTCTGTTATAAAATTAATGAATTCTTTTTCAAGTTAGATCTCGTTGTAATTTTCGTATCGGTAGTGACTGTTCCCGTTCGGAATATTCCCATTATCTTCATGGCTAATATCCAAATGGCCGTCATTTCCAAAGAGTCGTTTATCTATTCATGCGTTATCTACGTGAGAAAAGTGTTAATACTATCTATTTCCTACATAAATGTCTTCAGAAGAATCCTTCGTCCTACAAATGGCGACTTGTTTACACTGGCTCTTGTTCTGCTGAAATCCAGATTTTCTGATTGCATGAGCATGTGAGACAATACGCCGAGATTCTCATGAAAACTAAAATCATCCTCTTCATCCATTGTCACTGTCTGTCTCTGTTTCTTTCCCGCTTTATATATACTGTGTGAGTGTCATATTTAATGCGTACACGTGTTTGTTGTAGACATCAATATTATTTTTAAATGTTAAACAGTGAAAATAATATCTAACCTTCCTTGAGATCGAAAGTATATTAAAGAGAGTCTGATTCACATTTACTTTGATAAGACTTCCGATATCTTAGCGGCGAGATATTAAATTCACTGCATTCTGAAAAAACAGAAGTGATACTTACTCAAATATTAGGGTCAACTAAATAAAAAAAATGATATAAAAAGTAATACATTCGCATTAAAATACATTATCTATCTATCTATGTATCTATCTATTTATATCTCTCTCTCTCTCTCTCTCTCTCTCTATATATATATATATATATATATATATATATATATATATATATATATATATATATATATATATCTGTTTCCATCAAGACATTCAGTTCTGTAGTTCACTGCTACCAGCAAGCAGATTTTTTTTTCTCCTGCTGATGGCCATGTTGGCCGAAACTAGTCGTGGAATATAAATGAAATAATAATAATAAAAAAAAGAAAGAATATTAATCTACAATCCAGTGTCACTGAAGATTTAAATTTTTTAATATTTTTATTGTTATATATATATATATATATATATATATATATATATATATATATATATTCACAGAGTGATGGATAAATGTCCGTCGAGGTTAGCCAAAAATGAAAATCGCGCTGACATCTCATTTTAATAGATATATTTACCAAACTTACACAATAATATCTTGAAATAGTAAACAGTAAATTCATTCAATAAAATCGCCATTGGCTTCAATCACGGCCTCCAGACGACTTCAAAACCTCCTCCAACTCTTCTTGACTTTCTCCTTGTTTAAGTGGGTGGTTGCTACCATAACCCTTGTCTTCAGTTCATCTTTGATGTTCCATGAAGTTTTGTTGGTCTCTTGCGGAACTGCGCCTCACATATAATAATCAAGGGAGTTGCATTCTGGGGAGTTATGTGCCCAGATGTAATGGGTGATGTGGTCGGAGAAATTTTCTTACACCTATGACTGGATTCTCTTAAATGTTTGACATGATGCAGAGTCCTGTTGCCAGAGATAGCTTCTTCACCCAGTTGACCAAGGGCAGCGCTACCACCTCAAGTAACTTGATGCAGACGTCCCTGTTGAGTCTTCGGTACTTGTTTGGTTCCCAGTAATGGGCAAATGGTTAGCAGCAAATTGGCGTCAAAATACTATGAAAGTGTAAATGAGATTTTAGTACCCGCAATACATTTTTGTAAAAACGTTACCAGCAATGAATGATTGAAGAAAAAATTATTAACAGCAATACATTATTACTAGCAATTATTTTAAAAATATTACCAGTAATATACTTTGGAAAAAAATTACCAGGAATACATATTAGAAAAAATATTACCAGGAATACATTTTTGAAAAAATAGCTATAATTACCTTTCCAGAACAAAACAAACTACTGAATAAACGATCAGAACTCATCTCAAAAATGCAGACCAGAAAACAATTTTTTACTACGTTACTTAAATATTGAAAACTGAAAAGAATAAACAAAATAAAAGTAAAGCAAAACAAACGTAAAATAAATTATTCCAGGCAAAAAAGTAAATAATATCAAACCACCCCCGCAAAAATAACCGTTAGAATTAACTACCCCCAATGCAATAGCCTGACGTGTATATATAGTCGAGAAAAAAACACGAAGCATATGGCCTTATGATTGCGTTTAGCATGAAATAGTCTGAATATGAATGTTGACTTCAATGTCCACTCATATATATATATATATATATATATATATATATATATATATATATTATAAATTAATTCATTTAAAATATGTTTTTTTCCGCTACACAGTTTTAACCATGTTTCGAAAATGGAAGCTAAAAGTCCCGAATTTAATTTTGTAATTAAATTTAAGACATCATTTCCATTTCAAATCGTAGTTAAATAAAAAGTATTCTTACTTAAATACCCACCAAAAGAAATCTTTAAATATACGTAGAAAAAAATGCCGTAAGAATTTTAGCGTTAACAATATAAATTTTAAAGAAAAAAAATCCAGACGACACGCTTTTAACGGAAGTTAGATTGCATTGAAAAATACACCCCTACCCACTACCAAAAGTAACAATAACTGATATATTAAAATATAGACATATTGAACACCTAGACACCCCTGTCTAGAAAAGTAGATTTATCTGTAACCTTGGAAACATGAATTTTGTTTTAGCTGCTTATTTAAAACCCATTAATTTTAAAAGTTACTCCAAAATTCGCTTGAGGATGAAATGGAATTAATGTCTTTAATTTAATTACAAAATTGAATTCGGGGCTTTTAGCTTCCATTTTTGAAACATGGTTAGAACTGTGTAGCGGAAAAAACATATTTTAAATCAATTAATTTATAATATTAATTCTCTGTAAATTTACATAGAGCACTATTTTTAAAATAAAAATATCTATAAGAACACCGGATTATATATCTTACTGTTCTTTCTTCTTATATATATATATATATATATATATATATATATATATATATATATATATATATATATATATATTTTGTGTGTATGTGTATACAAACTGTCCCCCGCATATATAGTATATACTCGTGTATCATGCACTTTTGATGACCTAATTTTGAAGCTATATTTAAGAGGCCCTCATCATACACGAGATATAAAATTAGCGTATGTAGTGATGGCTCTAGCTACGCCTTTGACTAAACTACATATCCATTTACAGTAGTTAAAGTAGGTTCAAAATAAGGTCTTTAAACGTCGCATTATACGCGAGTATGTACGGTATATTCCTTACTACTGCAAACTTTTGTTTTTAACTATATTTTAGTAGACTCCGTGACTTTTTAAATCATCTGATTTACGTCTACCGACATTAGGAAATAGAGAGACTTACTAAAGAGAATGTGCTCACTGACAGGATCCGGACTTGTATCCACCATTGCAGGGGAGACCATGTCACGCAGTATATTTTATATTCATCAAAACATATTATGTTCTGCTACTGCCGCTTTAAGCTCTATTTTTATCAGGGTGTCATGTTACTTCGGGATACGCTCGCAATTTTATTATTTATATACAGAATTTTATCTTATATACAGAATATATACGATATATATTTGGCTTTTTCACTAATAAACAAGCATATGACTATGTTAGCATATATTTGTAATAGGCACACATCTAATATAACTTTTTAGGAATTAATGTAAGGTTAAATTTTGTTGTTGCCTTCGCCTTAAACCAGAAACATATGCACTATCGAGAAGAATATAAAAATTTCGAATTGATACGAGAAGAATTTCGCTTAAAGGCACGCTTCGAACTTTGATCAGGGAGACTGCTCCGTGTCGGAGATGGTTAAAGGGCTTCGGAAGTTAACCATGGTTTTCCCCTGACCAGACGTATAAGGCACAGGTACACGTCTTTCTACATTTGTATTTTACATAATTAATAAAACTTATATGTGTGACGTCCCTAAACACAGCCTTCGCTCGCTCCTCGCTGCTTCGTTCGGGTGTCGCCGCTCCAAACGTGACGTCCGCCTGTCGCGTCAGTCGTGTTGTCTCGTCCTGTGACGACCAACTGGCTTGGTATCGGTCGCGGCACCCAAATGTGAGGTTCTAACCTTTTGGTGATTCGGATGGGAATCTGGTTAGATTCGATATCAGCCTCGTCGTTCCCAACTCGCTTCCAACGCCTGGTTACCAAAGCAACTGCGTTGATCTCCAGTCCGCCTACCCGTTGTGAATCGATTTAGGCAGACGAAATCAATCAGTCGTTGGGGCCGCAATGCAAGTTGGGTCCAAGCGGGGGTGGTATCGCACAAATACGTATAAAGGAAATAAAATGATAACTCAAAAGTTCAAGGTATCAAAGAAAAGGATAACAGACTTTATGTCTAGTTGTTGGATACATAGGACTGCGTCTATCTCCCGACCCGTTCTATGGATTGTGACATGTTGTTTTCCGTTAGGCGAGTTTTAACACTTCAAGTTGTTTGCTCTTTAAGAAATTGGTTTTTTGGTGTGTCTTCGGGCGAAAGTCGAAAAAAAAAAAACTTATTTTGGTGGTCTGGATCTAAGTCGCTCTTCAAGTTAATTTTTTTTGGATTGAAGATGAGTCCGGAAATTGCGCGAATCTTGGTCAGCCGATGCGAGGCTTGCTTCAACTGAGCACTGGAGACTGACTCTGGGAACTGTCTCTCCCGAACTCAACTCTGGAACTCTCTGCTGGAACTGATATTCTGCTCGCTGCGTCCTTGCTTATATGGACGCCGACCAAAACCGGGGTGGGTTTGTCGGCGCCAGGGGTTCCTCGATAATTCTAAATACATATCCACTTCTCTTATTTTTGGTTAGGAATTTTCCACTTCTTTCCATTTTTTGGGAGCCTTCTCTTACTTTCACCTTCTCGCCATACTTCAGAGGGGCGTGAACTGCCCTCCCCACTTCCTCGTAGCGACCTCTCATACCCATCCTCTAAATGGGCGGTGGCAGCTTCCTCCTTGCGTCACGTGATCACCACTCGGCCAATGATATCCAGCCGGCGTGTGCGATCCCGCGGGCTTTGTTTCAAGGAAAAAAATATCTTGCTTAAAAAAAATTATCTTTTTCTTTTCCTTTTCTTTCTTTTAATCGCACTTCTCATTTTCTCTGGCCGCAAATAGAACAATGCGCTCGGTGGTGGTCATAACTCTTGTTCTCACCTGGACTTCGTCAGTCGGATTATCGCTAATTATCAGAATGGGTGGTCTATTTGACACAACACAATCGTCCGTCGCCTCGAAAACAAACATTTCCATGATTCCAGTCATTCTTTGGTGCACATTTCTGATAACATAGTTTTATTATCGCAGCCAAAGATGTCTTGTCAAAAGAAAAACGGTCAGTCGTCACCTCGTGTGCGGCTTCGACACAATTAATTTTTCATATCTATCCAAAGCCCTGTAGTTCACCTGTTTTTTGTCAATTATCAAAATAACATTTTCAATTGGATTTTTCTTTGGCTAGTCGGTCTGTGGTTTGCTTAATCAGATGTTTTCCCGCATTAGCGGTTTGTTTATGTATCCCCGATAACACAGCTCGTCGCCAGAACACAACGATTCCTTTATCCACTTAGAATTTTTCTGCCATTGTAATGACAGTTTTTGCCATTTGCTACTTCTCAAAATATCCTTTATCCATTGTCTCTTAGTCGTGGGTGTCCTACTTATCATCCACGTTTGGGCTTCGCCTCTCTTTTCCTTTCTTTCCTTCCTCTCTTCCCTTTCTTTTCTTTTTTGCCTTGGTAAATGGTGCCACATATGTCAATTTAGCTATCTCTCTTCATCGGTCGTGTGTTCCGGTAGGAGAATTAGTGATATTTTTAAAAAGTTATTTTTTTTTATCATTTTACTCCAGCCAAGGCAAAGAAACTACGAAGACAAGTGTTTACTGGGTGACACAATAAGATAAAAAAAAAGAAAGAGAGAGAAAAATTAAAGAAGATTAATCAATAAGATAGTAGATAACGATTATCCAAAACTAAACTGCTGTAATTTACCCAAACCAGAGAACCCTCCCTGCCTACCATAAGAATGGCTGATGGCCAATTCCTTGAGAGCGCCTCTCTGCGTCTGCTTTGTCTCACGCTGTCCGCTGACTTAAGATGGATTAAATACATTGAATCAATAGCTTCCTCTACAGCAAGTAAAGTTGCTGCCCTGTGTCGTTCCAGAATTTTTTTCTGGCTCGATTCAATCTTTCCAATCTATAAATCAACCACCTGCCCTTGCATGCAATACTGCTATCATATATGGTCTGGTGCCCTCACTGTCGTCTCGAGGTCCTCGGCAAAATCCAGAGATGGATATAAAGTGTGATAGGTCCTGATCTGACATCTCGCCTAGAGTTAATTTCTCACAGACGAGCTGTGGCCTCCCTCTGTCTCTTCTACAAGTATTTTCACGGCAAATGTTCCGACGAGCTACTTTCGCTGGTTCCCAGACAGCACGAATTTAAGCGATCTACTAGGTTGGCATCTCAGTCCCACTTATCCACTGTCGAAACAGTTAAATATAACCGTCTCTTCTACTCAAACAACTTCTCTCGCACTTCTTGTCTGTGGAACTCCCTTCCTCTTACTTTTTTCCTTAATGACTGCTATCCTTAAATATTCAAGTGTAATGCCAATCGACATCTTCTGATCCCATGATCTTGTCCGCCGTCCTTCTCGTTAACCTTTCCTCGAACATGCCTTTTTACACTTGTTCGCAGCCTCTGTAACCCATTGCGTGTTAGTGGCACTCTCGCCTTGATTGCGGTGAAATGCTTCAAAATTGAAATCTTTTTTTTTTTTTTAAGATCAACGTCGGTTCGGAAGCAAGAAACCGGAAGTGAATTCCCCAGGTGAGTAGTACTAGAAAAGAAACTGTTTTATTGTATATTAAGAATGTGCATTAACGGTTCTTCTATTATTTTTTCGTTTAAAAATTCGATTTGCTCCCAATTTTCTCCCAATATCATGAACAGGCACCCTCTCTCTTCAATTCTTTACACACTTTTTTCTCCCCGCTTACTCGAAACTCAGTCAATTCCATCCGATCAGATATCTTTATCCTTCCAGCGACCCAACCATTATTAAATAAATACGCAACATTACGTATCTTTCCGTTTCCAAGGAAACCATGCCATATGCCAGCGGAAATTGCTCCAAGATGTGCGTAGAATAGAACGGGCGCCATATTTTCTCTCTCATTTTAACTTCAAACCCTCACCCACCTCCATCGTATTGCTTAACAAAGGAGTCATAAGTCTGCATTGAATGAAACATTATGGCTGGCTAGGCACATTTAAACAATGTTTGATAAGAAGATACGGTGCGATGTATTATGCAATATTTGTCTGCATCTCGATGCTTCCATCTTTACTTATTCAACGGCAAATGCAATTCCTGCTAAGACTACACCTAATGAAACACATCTCAACGTTATCTACAAATAACAGGCTGACTTACTTATTAGAGACGAAATGAAAATTGAAACAAGATTCGGTAATATCCGACGAATTGCTTCTTATATGAATATATAATATGAATTATATAATATGAATATGAATTATATAATATCAATTATCATATAATATGAATTATTATATAACATGAAATATTTCTATGAATTATTATATAATATGAATTATTTCGTATGAAAATATCACGACTGTTATTTATCGTTTATCGTAAACGGGTCTGATCATAAAACTGATTTGAAAAACAGCGTTTTAATTAAAACAGTAATTCACAAATATAAAAATACGTAGAATGTGTATTAATTTCTGAATGTTGTAATGTTAATTTACATCCAGGTCTGTGCAGTATTTCACTTTTGTTTAAGAAACCATATTTTTTTAAACCTTTTCACCTCTAAGCGTGTAAATAAAGCTACTATTTTCCAAGATCGATGAGGCCACAAGTGTTCCACAAGAGAGAAGAAATTGTTAGCATAGAAATTGCGGTTACATCTAGGCATTTCAACACTTAAACGGTGAGACTCTGCTTCCAATCCAGTCCAGCGCTTAAATTCGTCTGGTTGCGATACGAATGTAAAGAACGTTTATATTAAAAATGTTTATGAAAAAGACGCATGTACGCAACGTTATGGTGATGGAAAAGGCATTTAAGTCGAGATGTCATCAATTAAAATGTAGGGTCTTTACAAATGAAAGAGATATTCATATCCCCAAAATATACCTTCTAATACGCCTAAAGAAGTTGGCAATTTCTAATTAATACTAAAATTCAATTGTACGTGATGATTTCTTTGATATTTATAACCTACCCTGCTTTATAGTTTCCATAACGAAAAACATCACTTAGTCTGAAGAAGTCATTCTGAAGCTTGAAACGAGTTACATAATAATTACATTTTGTCATTCAATTACTCAGCATCAACTTTATTATTTTCACCACATAATTTCATCCGTCTTATTGTTTTTTTTATTGTTTTTATTGTTTTTTTTTTGTTTTTTTTAATCTAAAACAGAACTCTATTATCTTGGGCGTATCGGGATTTCTTTTCTTTTCCTATAGCAGAGACAGACTGGTTATTATATCCGAACATTTAAACATATAGAAAACAAGTATCCTATGTTTCGGTGTATAAGACGCACAATGCTTACCCACAAATTTAAAAGCACACACACACACACACACACACACACACACATACATACATACCTACCTATATATATATATATATATATATATATATATATATATATATATATATATATATATATACACACACACACACACACACATACTATATATATATATATATATATATATATATATATATATATATATATATAAATATATATGTGTGTGTGTGAATGTGTTGTGTGTGCGCGCGCGTGTGTGTACGAAATCAGATATAATTAAAACGTATCCGTAAAAACATATTGACGATATTTTTTTCTTCAGTACATGTACAAGGTTGTGCGAAAAATATTGTCACCCCAATATAATATAATTGTCTATTTCAGATAGCTGTCACGAGTTCCTGCATTTTGGAAGAAAGATAGGAGGTGACAAGACTATCGGACCAACTACGCATGTTGCAAAATAAAATCATTACAATTTACCTTGCTAAAGTCCCTCTGTGGATAAAATACGCCAAGAAAGAAAAGTTGGCAAATTTTAAACTTCACACTCGAGATAAAACTGTGTAAAAAGTACGTTTTTTTTTTCCACTGACGCCGCTATAATTTGGTACTGCCTCCACTCCGTCGACGATGTTTATTGTTTTAAAAAGAGATGATGAGAATTCTAATAAAACACAAATATAGGAACAGGGAATTATACATTATGATTTTTAATTTACGAGAATAATGTTATGGTTAAAACATTCTAAAAATGCGAAGCAACTAATACAGCACCTCCCAAAAGGGGTTGTGGAACAGCCTCCTGAGGCCGTGCCGTCTCATTGCACCAAAGAGAAGGATCGGTGCTCGCTCCGAGGTCAGCGCAACCGACGATTGCTGGGACTGTGGGCAATTTTTGTTCCTTTCCCGGGTGTACGCGCTTGGGCTCCCACCTTAAAGAAAAGACCATGTGTCACAAGTCGTCTTATTGGGGAGACAGAGTAAATACCTAGTAACCTGGGTCCACAAATTTGTGTAGAGAGCTATCAGTTATAATCTTCTAAATTCGTTGCCGTGTTTATCTCCCTTTAACCTTCTATCTCTTTTTTTTTTTTTTTTTTTCTTTATAAATGAACTTTTTATTACATAAAATTTGGTGCAGCGCGAACAAAACTATCATTGGGTATATGAGGCCCAGGAGAAAAAATAAACTTTGGGAACCAATGATTTTAGCCTCATCAGTTAGTTTTCCTTGCTGATTCCCCGTGATTCTCTTGCATCTAAAATGCCCCGTGAGTGTTCAATTCTCCAAGCCATTTTCTTCTCTCATTATGTTTTCTAGAAATTTCTTTTATTTTTTCTCGTTTGTATGTATATTAATTCATGTAGCTCCTATTTTCCAACAAACTTCCCCTTCTGCTTACAAGAATCCTAAAACATCTTTGTACTAAACAACCATATGAGAACACAAATCACAACCCTGTAACTTCAAGGGTGCATTGTTTTCTACATTTTCTCGCAGCAAAAATATCACTTATGTGCTGAAACATATTTGCCAGCAGTCATGTTAACATACTTTCATCCAATAATTCGTATTGCAACAATGACTAAACCGGTTTTATCCATTGTACACCTTTATAAGTCTGCATTCTTTGAAGGAGCGCTCTATGCTTAGAAGAAACAGTTGCCAATAAATCTGCGATTATTTCAAAAGACAATCGCTATGCCATGAAACACATTCTTATCAACTGTAAAAAATAATGTTGTCTATGAACATGATATACATCTAAAGACCCTAATTTGTGGTGATGGCATTTTTCTGTCTTTTAAATAATATTTCATATTGTAGGCGATGATTTTATACAGAGCTTGTTTCAATATCTCAACATTGCCACGTATTCTTAGATAAAAAAATATATATTCAAGTTGATTCCTCGACGGTTAAGAATTCATAGTTTTCTTCCCCCTAGACTGTTTGCCACACAAGCTATGCTGCTTATTGACCACGAGTCGAAGTGCAATGAGAGAAATCCATGCATTTCCCAAAGACTATTGTACGAAATGGAAAGCAAGAAGAGATCCAAATGTGGTACGACTTCTTACGTAGCAATATACGATGTTGCTCATTAAAGGAGACATTAGTTCGAATAATGCACCTTGACTTGGATAGGACAGATCAAATTTTAACAACAATATCTAATTCTAAGTCGTTGGTGGTCTGAAAGAAGTGAATAATGATTTTACTAATCTAAACGACAAGAGGATCTGTTTCTCCCTCGAGTCGGACCTTCCAGAAGATGCCACAAGACAGAACGCTACTTAACGCTATTTGTTCGTCCCATTAGTAGTAGCTGTACAGTTTCAATTCAAACGAAGTACATAAATAAAGTTTTTCGACTATGGTGTCACATTTAGATGACGCCATTGTTTCTGCGTCAGGCCATGGATATCACATAATAAAACGCATCTAAATACTGGCTGCTCCTAGTCACGAATATACACGAACCCAATCGAAACACCTAAGTATACAACGATCATTGTCCTTGCATCATACACGTCAACACACACACACACACACAAATCTATCCCGGTTAAAATAACATGAACACATTTCATTACCAGTCTTTGACAGTTTGATCCAGTAGTATTTCAATTACAGATACACTAAGTAAGTGTTGTGGAGTTGTTTCGCGGTGGAGGCTTGCATTTGTACTAAATCGGTCCTAAATAGTTCGACGTACAAAACGTTAGGAACTTGATATTAAAGGAATTACGCAGAGTAATCTTGTTGTGGTCGCTGAGTACTTTCGTATTCGACTAACTGTCGTCCGACATCAACTGACCCTCGTTTCTCTTACTACTCCTACTTATATTAGGTGGGAGAGTCTATTAACTATAGAATAGGTGGGTTTCACCATAACAGTAAGGATTTTTATCAATCATGGAGATTTTTAAGCGTCGAATTCTTGATTACTTTACTGAGAATCATGTGACTTAGATGATTACTTTCACCTAAATGTTCAGCAGCTTTCGAAGTTTCGTTCATATTTCTTTTTTTGTTTTTGTTTTTACATCTATCTTTGGTTTCTTTGTCTCGTGTATTTCCTCTGCAGATATTAGAATATCTGCATTATTTACCAGGAGTTATTTGCTCAGGTCTTTTGCGTTTCAAGATGACCATTCCAATCATGAGATCGAAATTGCATGTAACATTCAATAATTCATTCTTTAACTTGTATATTTTGGTGGGTTTTCATCGTTTATGAAGTCTATAAATGCCTGCAAGATATGTATAATTGCGCTACCAGGTCACATTCACCTTCATACCGAGAAAGCTACCTTGTTATCTTTTCAATTTCAGTGTCACTGCTTTGTTTGTTTCTACATTGAACGTCATGAATTCAAAAAGTGCTAACATCTAGAAGGTTTTGAAGGCTATATATAGATCGGTTTCTGTGATTATGTCTTTAATAGCGCGTTATATATGTGGCGCCCATAATAATGCACATAAATTTAAAATGCAGAATAAATATATTGTTCCAAACATCTATGGAACCGTTCTTACCTGCTGAACTATCCTGTTTTGTGCCTAGATGGGTGACCTCTTGGGAATACTAGTTTGGACGTTCGGATTGTGTAACGGCTCGGAATTGTGAATCAGCAAGCCTAGTTTGAATTCCAATCGGTTTCGTCTCGCGTATATGCCAACGACAAAGAAATGAATCACTTATTCCCCTCTAACTATGGGTTAATTACTAAAACTTGTATCAGCAAAAATAATTATAGAGAGCCATGATCGCCTATGTGTTAATTCGACTGATCTGTTTTCTATGACTCATCAAACCTTTGAAGTTTATTTAAAGCTAGAAAATATTTTTAGATCATAAAATTTGGGGTGGGGGTATGATCCTCTGTAATTTCTCATCACTGATCGAAGCCTCACTTGTCCATGTCTTACCATATATTAAGCCAAAATATAGTACTTACTCCAAAATTGTATGACTTTAAATAAATTGGAAAAAGGTTGGTAAGCCGTAAAAAGAAAACCAAGCAATCAATAACTGCAGCACCACCATTTCCTTCTCCAACAATTAAGTCTAGTGTCAGTTCAAACTTTCCAAATGCTTCTTTGGCTAATTGATAGAAAACCCTCCATTCGGAAGGATGCATCGAATAATTATTTTGAAAATCTCTTGATTTTTCCTTAAACGATAAATCTGAGACAGGTTAGATTAAGATCAATATAAAGACTCGTTTCAATCTAAAAAAAAAGAGATAAAATATTTTCAAATCGTTTGTTATGCTATGAAATCGTCACCTATTACTACGTCACAAACTTTGTTTTGAATAACAGTAGTCCATCAAGACGGTTTACGGCCATGTTTGGTTGAAATTCAGGTTCCTCTACGATCACTGAAGTTAAGCAACGTCGAGTTTGGTCAGAAATACCAGATGCTATAAAGTTGTATGTATGAGTTATGTAATTGATAACGGCTAGGAATTGTCAATCGGAGAGCCAAATGACATTCTCGCCCAGTTATGGGTTAATTAGTAAGACTTGTATCAGAAAAAATATTATCTCTAAAAAGATTATTTCATCCTTCTCAAAAAATTATGATTCTAAATATCCTGTGAAAGGTTGATAAGCTGTAAAATTACTATCGGCTGTGCCATATTATTTCATTTATTAAAACTTTTGTCTTCTCCCACAGCTATAGGTCAATTAATAAAACTTGTATCAATAAATCATTATTACCCACAAAAGAAATTCTTAACATCTAAAAAAATATTTTCTGGCTTTAAAATCTTGCAAAAGGATGATAAGCCGTAGAAAATAGATTAATCGATTCGATTCAATTCATATCCGATTACGACACTATAATTTCTCATCCTGATCTAATTCACACTTGTCCTGCCAACTATTCTTTCTATGGTCTGCCGAATAATTAAATTTAATCTGGCTATAAGATTGACATCTACTTCCCACCCGTTTACTGTTGAAATGGCTAAATGCAATCGCCATCTCTCTTGCACTTCCCAACTGTGGAACTCCCTTCCGTTTAGTTGCTTCCCTGATAATTAAAATCTTTAAAAATATAAATGCAAAGTCAGTCGCCATCTTATATCTTCTTAAATCCTGTTCATCTTTTATCCTTGCCTCAATTCTCCTTATTCTCAGTCTTCACGCCCTGCAAAGCGTGCGTTTTAGTGCAAAGCCTGCCTCGCTTGGGGTGAAATATTAAAAGACATTCTTATAAAATCATTTACTCTTGGGTCCTCCCATACAAACCATTCAGTCAGTACACTCTATGTGTATTAAAATTTCCAAGCCGTCCTCCTACTTATTATTCCACAGAAATTTCAACTGGGTCGTTTCGATTTTAATTGTGTGTATTTCATTGTATGCAGAATTTTCTACTTTTTATATGTCTCAATGAATTGGTGCTCTCTAAATGTGACCATCTGCCGTGAAGGTCTACAGAGACTGAAGTTCAATCCATAAACCAAGCGCGCCTCTTATATACGATCCATCGATAAACATGCTGGGAAAATGGCTGGTTTCCTGTGACGACTTCTCCTGCTACTATCTACTTTTACAAGAGACAACCCTGGCCAAAAATCGAATAGGGCTGCCATTTCAAGGAAAATGCTCAGACAGGTAACATTCTTATTGCAGTTCAAATCTAGAGTTAATAGTTTCCTTTCCAAAATTGTTCTCATAAAATGCACCTCTCAAGAGAATCAAGTAATGTCTGCCATCAATTTAGCTAAAGATTACTATCCTATTAGCGATTAAGAGATTAAAATCATAAAGCAGTCGCAAAAGCCTATATATTACATCATGGTTATCTGTGGACCAAAAGAAATAACACAGAATTTTTTTTTTCTGCTGAAGCAGGAGAAATTGTCGGAATTTTATTATTTTGGCGATTAAGAATTATTTTCTACATTAAGAACAGCGACTTTACAAAGATTATATGAATTTTTCGAAGACCACGAATTTAAAATTACCACAATCACCAATGCTAAAGAGAGCAACATTTTGAATTTGACCTTCTACTTGAGTACTCGTTATTACAAACCGTATACTTACTTAATTATGTTTCTATCATACTTGAATGTATTTAGGCAATATAAAATACGTAAAGAGAACTCCCCTCTCCAAATATTTCCGGCAATTAAAGAATGGTGGTAATACATCGGTTATCACGTAGAATATTATAACGAAAACCAAATCTTACAATGGGAAAGGTGATATATGCGATTCATGTCTTGTAGAAAAATTAGTTATATTAAAACATTTGAATAGCACTAACCTATTAAATAAAAGAAATGAATTTATCGTCGCATGTAGGCATAGCAATAAGTAAGTTGAATTGGAATACGTTGACATAGATTAATTTTTAATGTGAATTATGACTTTTCCTTTCATATTTTCCTCTGTTCACTTATTTTAGTCTTTTCCAATGGTATTAGCATTTAAGTGAGTGTAATGAACTCGACTGGAATTCGAACGTTTGTGGAACTTCTGGCATACTGTGCACCATTTCTCTTTAGACTTAAATGTTATGTGCAGGTAGTCTGGCTGTTAGATTTACAACTTAGCTGCTTGACTCTCATGCTTCAAAAGTTCAGGCGAGTCGGTATATATATATATATATATATATATATATATATATATATATATATATATATATATATGTATGTATATACTTGTGTTTGTGTGTGTGTTTTTGTGCGTGTAAGATATCGAACATTGAATACTGGTGTTAAAAAACAGTGCTCGATGTAATATAACAGACAATTAGGTATATATCAATAAATACAAATTATTCCTCACCGGTAGCCTGAATTGAAGTTACATGCACAACGCAATATTCTGCTGCTGGTTACAGAATGGTCGTTAGATAATTTATATTTTAATAAAAATATTTGTCTAATGCAAAGTTGGTGCAGTCTAGATATTATACGGGGATTAAAGCTTTTAATTTAAAAATATAGATATTATATTTAAAATAAAAGGGGTTTCTAGTTTATACTTACAATAAACGTGGATCAGTATTTTATTTTATATTTAAATTCCTCATAATAATTAAACATTAATATTATATTTTATATCTACAATAAATAGGGATTAATAGAATTTATTATATATATATATATATATATATATATATATATATATATATATATATATATATATATATATATATATTGAAATAGAAGGACCTAAAACTATATGTAAAAAAAGTATTAATTTTTATTTAAAGTCTAAATTTATATTTTATACTAGCAGTAGAGCCCGGCGTTGCCCGGGGATATAACAGTAGGAGATAGATCAATTATCGACCATCATGAAGACGGAAAAAAAGAAAATTGACAAATATTATTGTTTAAGGTTGATGGACACGCATGTCTTAATTAGTTTTTTTTTGTTTTTTTTTACGAATTGGTCAAACCCAAACTCAAACGAAAACATTGTTTTCAATCGTTATGAGTCTACCGATTTAACAGAATTTTATTATAAACAATTGTCTTGTAAATGGAATTTTTAAAGCATTCTGAATGTGAAAATAAAGAAAAAAGTGTGCAAGACAATAAGAAACAGTACCTGCCAAAAAAAGTGAAGTTTTGTTAAAATCGGTTGAAAAATGTAGGAAATCTGATCCCATATATAAACGAACGCACACACACATACACACAAACAACCTGAGTTTTATAATAAGTATAACTCGATATGAGCTGCCCCGTCTTTCATTCACGCGATAGCGATGCCTCTTAATCGTGTTTTCAAATTGATTTCGTGCAAAAACACCTTAAGGTAATTTTACGTAGTCCTGTGAAGTTTTGTTGAAATCGGTTGAAAAATGTAGGAAATCCAATCCAATATATAAACGAACAGACACACACACACATAACCTGGGTTTTATAATAAGTATGATATATCCTCAGCTTTAGAATATACAAAGAAACGATAGCTAAAACTGAAAGGTTTTAGACTGGATTTTAAATTTGTAGTTTCTAAACTCAAATGAAAATTCTCTGACCAACATTTATATATGAAATTTGCTGGATCAAAGACATGACTAAAATATTTGAGGTGTGGTCAACTTCATACAAATAATTCAACCAAATTTATTTTATACCCAATCGGATTAGAGAAGATAAATCGGCAGGAAAATATTGATAAATTAAAAGTGACTGTAATTACTCCGCTATATATTTTACCCAATGAAAACAGGAGAATAATATTGAATAGACTATTACTATCTACTCAATTATCACCTAGTCTATTAAACAGATTCCGTTCAGAAATTTTAGATTTTATCAACATTATAACTTCTCTATTTGAAATCTTGTCTAGAAGATTGCACTTAAACAGTCAGTGTAGGAAGAATAAAAAGACAATCCTTTGATATGTTAGTCCGAATAGGCGCGGAGTCGATGCCCTCGTGACGGGAATGTTTTAGATTAATAATCCCATAATAATGCTATGAATTACAATTATTGATAAACTCCACTTCAAAGGAATTTTCGAAGAATGATATGGATTAGAATAAAGTAGTGTCTGTTTTCGATCCTTGAGACAGAGTTGAATATTTTTTGTAGGCTTCATTGGTAAATGTTCTCTTTATCTTTGAAAACGGCAACAGAATTCATGGTATGTTGTGAAAATTATTTATCTTTTACTCTAGCGGAAATAAAACTAAAATTGAGGCGAATAAAAGACCAAGGCATGTTCAACATCGGTCGAATGGCATTGCGTGCAGATTCAGTTACCAAAATCTTTTACTGAACACTTTCCATAGAAAATTTAAATCGATATTCGTCAATATAACGTATTGTACACTAAAACGTCTGAAAAATTCAAAAGATATGATTTAACAATTTTCTGAATATATATACATATTTTTTTATTATGTGTAATTGTCTTTCTATACTGAACTCCTAATATTTACATTATACTAAATGTTTCTTTTCTGATAGTAATACATTGCTGAATATTTACCCGTGTTTTTCCTATTCAATATTTCTCTCTCTCTCTCTCTCTCTCTCTCACACACACACACACATATATATATATATATATATATATATATATATATATATATATATGCAAATGCAATGAGAACGAATCAGATATAAATTCAGATGTTCATAGCATAAATTTAAAAAATAGAGCTTAATACAGAAATACAGGGATAATTGTTTATTATAAGAATTTACATTCGAACATATATAATACCGCTACGTCAATGGATCAACGTTTCGATACACATCATGATAACCATCATTTACCACCGCCTGATGAGATACTATGATGGGCATCGAAACGTTAATGTAGCGGTACTATATATTTTCAAATGTAATATCCTACATACATATATATATATATATATATATATATATATATATATATATATATATATATATATATATATATATATATGTTTGTGTTTGTGTGTGTGTGTGAGAGAGAGGAGAGAGAAATATTGAATAGGAATGTGAGTGTGTGTGTGTGCGGGCGTGCGTGTGTGTATGTGTATGTGTGTATCACGTGTGTTGGTTTAGATTTCCGCTTATCTAAACAAAATTACTGAATAATTAGCTCCCCCAGGAGGGTTATTCTTTCCTTCAAAAGATTGTGCGCCTGAAGAAATGGATTGCGGCTCGGATTAAGAAATCGGAGAGCCGAGTTCGAATTCCAGTTCAGTCTGTTACATTCACTTACGCATAAGTATCATTGGTAAGGGGATACATCCATTTCTTCTCCTTCAGTTCTGTGTTAAATTACAGTACGTATATATAGAAACGAACTTTAAAAGATTCTTAATACAATATTTCTCTCAAAAATTATTAGTCTTAAAATACGTTTCGGCTTTAGATATCTCACAAAGGGTTTAAAAACCTTAAAAGACAAGTCAAGGAATCAATAATACACTATTTACATTATTCGGACTATTGTCCTCATCTTTGACGCCATACTTATTACAATGTTTCGGCCGTTGTACGCTCCGGCCTACTTCAGGTGGTTGGAATGTCGAACAGAACCCTTTATTTCGCTCACTGGGGTAGACTGTTCTAGTTCCACGTGCCATGTTTATTGGATGTCAGCTATAAGTTATCTCCTATTAATTTCCCTCTCCAATTTCTCCACTGGCTTAACCGGTTATTGAACTCACAACTCTTTGGGTCCTGTCACTGGATCTAACCAACGCCTTTATCTACTGTTTATATATATATGCTCTTAAGGACACATGGCACAATGTACAATCTTTTGAAGTAAAGAATAACCATCCTGAGGGTGTTAATTATTCAGTAAGTTTGTTAAGATAAGCGGCAATTTCATCCCACCACACGTTACTAAATGAAATAACTATTATTTTTCTACGTTGACATTTTGTTGAATATAGACAATATTTTTGTATTTATTAAAAGTTTATTTTCACTTTTTGCTAAAATTGACAACATTCGAATTCTTTTTGTTTGTAAAAAAATAAAAGCGCTTATAATGAATTCATTATATATTAAAAGAAACAAACTCATTGTTTTATCTTATTATTTGTTTGATATTATTTTAAAATGTCAACATGTTTTTCAATTGTTTTATTATTTATAACAAAAATTATTACTTTTTCTTTCAAGTAACTGTGGAGTTGCGTACTTTAGCGAAAATAATAAGCAAAAATGTCTGACGCAAAACATAATGTACCGAAGTAATAGCAGTTCTTCAGAAGGAGCACACAAATTTGACAAAGAGCGTTGTATGTGGTAATGAAAAAAATGTATTTTTAAAAAGTGACTCGTGCTTACAATTATATAAAAGCTAATCAACCCATCACGACAGTCAGTCTGTTAGCGATATACCATATGGGGTCAGTTTTCGATAAAACCTGCGCGTAATTGCAGATGGTGTCCAGTTAGAAACACCTTCAAGTCCGTTAATGCAGTCTGTTTATATTGTATCAATTGCTAGGTCTGGTGCTAAGGGGGTTGTTTCAGTGTTTAGTGCAATTTTCCTCGTCAGAATCCATCTTGCATAATTATAAATATACATTCGTCTGGGCATTTAGTATTGTTGCCATATCTGGTCTAGTTTTCCTGTTATACAAGATACAATGGGTAAACTGTCACCATTTTATATTTTTAATTTCGGGCATCCGCCTTGATTGTTTTTGATTTTTTTAAGTGAACCATATATTTGTATCAGTTTGGTACCGTCTTTGACAAAAAAAGCAGCATGACGCAATTTACTCCGCCAGAAATTCGTAAAAAGCATGCTATACTACTTGGCATTCGCACCAGAAGCTCCAATACGGACATTTCAGTGTGTTTGGATGTCAATCTGAGGACAGTGCAGAGGTGTTGGATGAGTTTAATGTTGATTACTAAGGTGTTTGTATTGATCACTAGTGATGCCGATGTTATGATTTCGGGGCTTCAGACTCAAGACGAAGTCCTACATCAAATGCCTTGAAAAGATAGTGCTGTTATTATGTGCGGGGCGAAGTTGCGCGAGAACCAACAAAACTCCTTGCAACATCAAAGATAAAAAAGGATTTTGGCAACATTTACCAATTTACAAGGATTATGGCAACATTTACCAACTTAAACAAGGAGCCCGTCTAGAAGAGTTACGTGAGATTGCGAAGTCGTCTGCGGGCTGTGAGTTAAGCCAATTCCCATTTTATTGAATAAATTTACTCTTTAGTATTTCAAGATATCTTTGTTTACTCTTGATATATATATATATATATATATATATATATATATATATATATATATCTGTTAAAATGAGATGTTAGTGTTATTTTCATTTTGGCGTAAGGTAAACGACAATTTATACATCGCACTCTTTATATCTAGAGATTCTTGATAAATCCAAATAAAAGTCAACAGAGTTATCGGACCTGATGTGGCATTTTCGATTCAGTCGCATTCTCATGGCTGTCGCGTGGCTTCCTTCTGTTTTTTTTCTATAAATATTTTCATTGCAATTGTTCTAATGAGCGCCCCTACATGGTTACTCGACCATATCTATTTAAGCGTGTCACTAGCTTGACAATCAGGTTTCATCGTTTTACAATTGACATAGTCATAAATAAGTGTAAATTTTTGCAATAGTTTCTTTACTTGTATTCTCACCTACGGAACTCTCTCCTAGTTTCTTGTTTCCCTAAAATCTTACAATTTAAATTCAACGTTAATCGCCATGTTTAATATTTCTTAAACCTATTCTCTTATTGTCTTTTCTCTTCACAAATATCTCATCATTCTCTTCTCATCACAGTGATCCATTGCGTATTAATGGCATTAATTTCTTGTTCTGAGTGAAATAAGTAAAAATAATTACCTGTACTCGTCGACTCTGAGAGTCACGTGAACTGATACCTTTTCCGATGTTCTGGATATGAGGATTATATGATGAATTTCAATCTGAATTTTAGGATTTTCGAAAAGTAATTACGTATTTTCACCGCTATGAATTAAGAGACACAGCAGAACGAAGATTGAATGGTAGCTAATTTCATCAAGACGTAGTTCAACTTCTCAAGGTTTAGGAAAACAGTTTTATCGCTCTAAATTATGAGTCAATCAACGAAGATCGAATATTACGAAGATGCTTCTAAAATTAGATTATCGTCGCTTCTATCGGATATTTTTGTCGTTTATAAATGATTTCGCAGTTTAATTAGTAAAGTTTGCAAAAACAAAATCTTGATTCTTCATGAACTGATGAAGCGAAGATTATGTTCAATTATGAACAGCACCAGGAATGATGGACTATCATACTTGCCTAGAATTTTTTACAAGGGACGATTGGTTTGACATATCAAAAGAAAACTAAACAATACATGCTTATCACAGAATAAGAAAGCAGTACCAAAACCAGGATTCCATCTGTGTAAGTCCTTGCTGTGTCTTTTGCTGGAATATTATAGACTCTGTTCATTATTATTCAGTCAAACATAACAGGAATATCACCCCTGAAGTATAACGCCAGTAGCTTGATCGGCTAAACTAACCATTATGCTGTTAAGTGTCCTAGATTGAAAAACAATCGTTTTACACCCCAGCAACACAATACAAGGTAACACCTTAAAAAACAAGAAAATCATAAGGTCGTTATGGCAGTTCTTAAACATTGTTCTTCTTCAAAATGCTTAACTCTTACAGAGATGCGAAAATAAATCTGTGGTAACGAAGGGGAAATTTACTGTAGCCTTAATTCTACGAAACACAATATGTACATGTTAAGGCCCCGAATAAAGTCAGGGCAAAAGGCATGAAATCATTGCTGACTAGGATCAGGTCGATTCTTGATATTATTTCTTCTTCTTCTTCCCTTGATTTCTGGTGTGTACACATTTCTTTCCGGGTACGCCCACAGTTCTAAGGTCAAAAAATACATCATGAATTTTCCACTGAGCAATAAAAAAAACCGATACGCAAAAAACACACATATCTTACATAGATAAAGTCATTCGTATAGAAGGGGCTGTAATTGTGAGCACAATTTCTAATATTTCTTTAAGGTATGGGCTACCAGGAATCCATTAAATAAGTCTAATGGAATCTTTCCTAACCAATCCGAGGGCTCCAACTGCAACAGGGATTTTTGATATTCCCATGTGCCACATTTTTGAGATTTCAGTTTCAACGCCCTTGTATTTTTGAAGATCTTCAAAGATACATTGGAGTGTGCAAGGACTGCCATATCGATAAGGAGGCACTTTTTTTTTGTTTGTGGTTTCTGGTTTTGCTTACTGGCGATCTATGTTCAAACTCAAGTGTCGGCAGCGACACTTTATTCATATATAACACATTGGCTAATTTTCGTCAATATACTTTTTAATTAATTATTTTTTTTATTTTTATTTTCTTTGATTTCTGGCGTTTACGCATTTCTTTCCAGGTCCCGCCCAGGGACCTAAGGTTAGAAATGACATCATGACACTTTCCACTGAAAAAATTTTTTTTATATATTACATAGATAAAGCACTTCGTAAAGTGTGGGCTGTACTTGTCAGAACAATTTTTTGTATCTCCTTGAGGCATGGATTTCCAGGAATCCCTTCAATTAGTCTACTGTAATCTTTTCCAACCAGTCCTAGGGTTCCAACTACAACAGGGATTGTTGATGTTCCCATATGCCACATTTTCGACATTTCTATTTTCTTCTTCTTCTTCTTCTTCTTCTTCTTCTTCTTCTTATTATTATTATTATTATTATTATTATTATTATTATTATTATTATTATTATTATTATTTTCATTTTCGATTTTTGATTTCTGGAAAGACCCTAAGGCGTTTACATGTTAATTTTTTTTTTTTTTTTTTTTTTTCCGGGTTACCAAGTTCTCCCCTTAATAGGGACCTAAGGTTAAGCTGGGGGTTTCCAAAATGTGTTGTTTTGTTCCATTTTTATAATTATTATTATTATTATTATTATTATTATTATTTATTATTATTATTATATTTGATAGTTTTCAATTCCTGGTGAATACTCATTTCAAGTTTTTCCGGTTTCAACTGTCTGAGACCTAAGATCAGAAATGGCATCTTGACATTTTCCACTGAGCATTTTTGTAAATATATATAAAAATCAAACAACCTAAAAGTACACCTATTTTACATAGATAAGGTTCTTCGTAATGAATGATCTGTTATATGTTAGAATATATTTTTCTATTTCTTTAAAGCATGGATTATCAGGGATCCCTTCAATGAGTCTATTAGAATATTTTTTCCAATCAAAGCGAACGCTCCAAATACAACTTGAATTTTTTATGTAAGCATACGACATGTTTTAAAGATTTTATTATTATTATTATTATTATTATTATTATTATTAATGTCAACACAGTAACCACCATTTGGTTCCATTGTGTGGCATCAAAAATAAACATATTCAAATATCTGCATCTTAAATAACCTTTGAAGAGAATTTTGTTAAATTATAGATTTGCCTTTTTAATAGATTCTGTCGCGTAAATCTCTTGCGTAAAATCTTGTTTGCTATAACATACATATCAACTTACATCAGCATACAGCCTACACATCAACTTAATAAAGGCGATTCTTGAATTGTTTGACACTGACGTATGCATATATAAGCGTATGCATATTAAAAGTACTTAAATGCTTTAAACTGCCGTATTTTGAAGCTTGAAGAAAACTAATATTTATTATACGCACATATGCATATATATATATATATATATATATATATATATATATATATATATGTGTGTGTGTGTGTGTGTGTGTGTGTGTGTGTGTGTGTTTCAAATTGTGACTCCATAAGGATGCCAAATGCAATAATATGTACCTAAAATACTTATAAATGAAAAAAATAATATATATAATTATCATAAACCTAAATTAGAATAATATTATTCTATGTTTAAAACCATTTCTTTACAAGAGTAGGAAACCCTGGCTGTAATGAAATTGGAGATTTATAGGGTTTGATTACCAAACGAGGGGTGCGTATTATGCATGAGTAAAAGCATTTTCATACACTTTCAGTACAACTTTCGGGTACGCATTATGGATGAAGGCGTATTATACATGGGGAATTAAAGTATTTTTCTCTTCATCAGAATAGATACGTTTTAGAATTTACCTAGGGCGGGGAGTTTTTTCAACGAAACATGTCTGAAAGTCTGCTACCCAAATATATATATATATATATATATATATATATATATATATATATATATATATATATATATATATATATATATATATATATATATATATATATATATATATATATATATATATATATATATATATATGTGTGTGTGTCTTTTAGCGACATTTTCGTTCTCTGATCAACCTTATCACGACTAATACAAGAAATGTATTTTGCAATATGTATCTACAAGTAAAAGATGTATCTCTTACTGTATCTAAAATGGTAATGAATTTTATGTCAAGGTTGGATAACTTTTTTAAGGTGTCTCTTATGGAATTGTTAGGTAAAATTATGTTTGTCGGAATTACTATTATTGATGGAGTTTTGTATTTTTCATTTACGGACATTGTAAGCTCTGCGATTCGCATTGTGCAGGAAATAATTCTGGTACTGAGGGTGTTTGAAGGTGTTTTCTATCTAATTCCCAACTTCAGGCTACAGATGGTAAGGGCTATTAAACGTGGGCCTAGGATTATATTGTATTGTAGTAAGCGTAAGTTCAATTAAGATGCAACTACTTGCAACTCAACAGTTTTCTCATTTTTCTTCTTGTTATTGAAACATGAAACGTTAAATTTAAAATTAAAATTTCTTTCTTATCTCGTGTAAAATTTAGAAATAAAAATTCTATTATTTGTATGTATACATGTTAACAGTACACGAAGATGTCGAGTACACAAATAATGGTGAGGCAAGGTGACAATATTCTAGAAGCGTTGAAAAAAAACGTAAGCTACGCTCTTAAAATTCGGTGACATTTCAGTCAAGAAATATTAGCAAAGATCAATTTGTGTCAAATAGATTATCTCATACGAACTGCTACGGCTTTATTTTAAGCACTTTGAACTTCCATTAAGTTTCAACGAAAGGAAAAAAATGCTAAAAAGAAGACGTAAAATACATAACTTAAAAAAAAAAAAATTAAAAAGGTCGATAAATCTCTATCGAAAATCTTTTCATCGTAAAGTTATGAAAAGCTTTCTGAATTCAAGTCAGCATTGACGCATGCGTATTGAGATGTTTTGTATCAATGTCTATCACGGCTGTTATATAAATGAATTTGGATTCCTGATAAACCTAAGTTTTTGACTTCTTACAACCATTAGGTAGTTATGCTCTTGATTTTTTGGCAGGTTTGTCAACCCTCTAAATTCTCCTGACATATTTACCCCGACCGTCTACGTCGCCCTAAACCCGAATTGTCTTTCTTTTTCCCTCTAACTCTTTATTTTTTCAAATTGATCGATGTTCTTTAAAGAGAGAGCGGAATCCAGATAGTTTTTTGCAAATAAATCGTAGCCTAATGTATATTGAACAGTTGGTGACGGCCAATTTCTTATATATTGTATTTTATTTATTTTTTTTAATTGAATTATTTCATTTCTTT
>CAHIKZ030002557.1:650000-682500 GCA_903632075.3 Acanthosepion pharaonis
AATAATAAGTAATAGAATATATATATATATATATATATATATATATATATATATATATATATATATATAATATATAATATTAATAGCTCTGTAATGTAAGATATTATCAATATATATATATATATATATATATATATATATATATATATGTATATATAAAGATAGAATTATGCAGAAGTACCCATCCTAAAATGATTTGCATCAAAAGAGCCCACATGGTTTGTCGAATGTGTGTGCGAATAATTTTTCATAATAATTCATCAAACATAGGACGGAACGGCTGTTCATTTGAGTTTTCTAGGACGAGACATGATGAATTTTTCATAAAAGAAATATATCTGTGTGTGTTTAGATAGAGAGATAGATAGATATATTTGAGATATTTTTTTCAAAATTTCGTTGACTTTCACATGTGTTAGCAAACCAGATATGCTACAAATTGTTGCATCTAGCCTTTGAAATATTTAGCTAATCTAAATGCAAAATATAATTGACATTCAATACCACCAGTGCTTGTTAGCGCTCTTTTCTTTCACTTCAAAACAGTATTAATAATTTTGAGGTTTCATTATAACAATTTTCTGAACAGAACGCGTCAGTTGTAGTATACAAAAAAAAATCAGATACTGCCAATCTACTTAAAAAAAAAAAACTGGCACCATGTTGCAAGCATTTAGCAAGCTTACTCATTAGATCAATTAAGATTGAATAGTGAGTGAGATCCTAACCGTGTGCCCCATAGCTTAGGTATTGTGCTGCATCTAGGGCACGTTTAGACAATTACCATATCGCGATGATTTTTGCGTTTAGTGTCTGCTATACTCCACCGATTCATATTCCTCCTAGTTTTTTGAAGATGAGAAGCTTAGTCTTTGTTTTCTGTTTAGGATTGGGTTTTAGGTTCCTTTTAAAGTTTTCTCTTTCGCTTTCACCACCAGTTTATCCCTTGCAGCTTAGTGGCGTTATCACCTTGATTGGGGTGAATTGATGTTTTTAAAAAAATACTTATCTGACTGTTTGTTTGGTTCGCTGATTTAGTTTAGCGAAAGATCAACCGCTATGGAAATCTAAATATTTCGAACTCAATTTCATGGCTTCGACTAAATATATTTTGAACGCAATTGCATGCTTTCAACTAGTGATAAAATGTATTGTTGGTCATTTTTCTATAAAAGTTTTGCTGGTTATTCTACTATAAAATATGTTTCTTTCCAGTTTGCCTTTAAATATATTGCTGGTAATTTCACTATAAATATATATTATTGATAATTTTTATATATAAAAAAATAAATGTGTTGCTGTTATTTTTAATATAAAAGTAATTTTTATACTTTGAAAACTGGGACGAAAACTGCGGTTACCCCCCCCCCACGCGGGGGTCAGGTTAGTCATGGGGACAACAACAAATAAGAGATGGTTCTACTATCCTCAAAACATTCGGATCAAAGGCCTTGCTGCCGGATGTAGTTTATCAGACTGGATGTCGTGATGCGCATAGTGAGCTTTGTATATATCATCTACCAGCAGGTTTTTATTGGCGGGATGATCTCTCATTCAGTAATAATATTAATAATTTTTGACTTAGACAATGGTCTTTGCGTGAACAGAAAATATCAATTCTTGTATGCAGTAAAAAAATACATCCTGTCAATCGTTTTTTTTTTTTTTGTTTTTTTTTTTTAATCGGTACCACACCATGCAAGGCAGTAAATCCACTAGTCACTATAGTTGAAAGGTAAGGAAGAATTAGGAACAGAAATATTAGAAACGAGCAGGAAGAAGGAAAAAGTAATCAGGAGCACTGTAGATAGCGATTGACATTGCATATAAATTTCTGTAGATTAAAGTTCCTTGGAAAGCATCCAACAGGATGGGATTTCCACGAGGGATAATTCAGAGGAAAGAACCTGTTGCATAGAACTTACGGATACATCTAGCTAACTAAACTGTAAAATATTTACATTATTCGGACTATTGTCCTCATCTTTGTTGCCATATTTATCACAACGTTTCGGCTGCTGTACGCTCCGGACTTGTAATGTCGAACTGAACCCTTTATTTTGCTCGCTGAGGTAGTCTGTTCTAGTTCCACGTGCCATGTCTAATGGATGTCAGTTATCAGTTCTCGTGTTCATTCCCCTCTCCAAGTTCTCCACTGACTTAACCAGGTATTGAACTCAAAGTCATTGGGTCCTGCCACTGAATCTAACCACCGCCTTTATCCAATATGCAATGTGTCCTTAAGTGTGTGTTCATTTCGACATTCCAACCACCCGAAGAGGACTGGAGCATACAATGGTTGAAACGTGTTAAATATGGCAACAAAGATGAGGACTATGGTCTGAATAATATAAATAGTGTACATAGTAATTAATCTCAGAAATATAGACAGAAACTGTAAATAGATGAGACATTGTCACTGATCTAGTACCGTTCTCAAATTAAAAAAACAAACATTCGAGATGACATAGCGAAGAGCTCATCCGAACAATTACCATGAAAATGTTTATAGAAAATATACAGAAAGCTATATTACGGCAGTGGAAAGGTGACTGAAACCGTGTCGTCAGGTCAGGAAAAATACTATTCTGATTCTTCTTTGGATTGTATCAAAGAGCTCAGTGTAAATAGCAATTGCACTGGACCATATATGGTAGTAATATTCTAAGCATGGACCAATGATAAACATTAATATTTCAGATAGATTCTGGAGAGAAAAATTGACTAGCATGACCACAGTGAACCAACCTTCTTAGCAGCTGACCCTACCTGTGGGCGTCATGTCAGCTGAGAAAGTTAGCACGATTATCTTCCCTTGAAGTTAGCATTATAAGAGCAGATGAGAATTTAAATCTGAAATAGTTCTCTCTTTGAGAACAGCAACATTTTTTTTGATAATTTTAAATTGAGCAGTGCAACGCTCTCAAGTAACCTTTCTTCGCAGACTATTCATGATCTGAATAAGGAAGATTGAGCTTACCTTGGTCATTTTTCGATTTTACATTTACAAGCCATGCTTATCTACATATTCCAATGATTGAACGTACTGTTACTATAAGTACCTTTTGACTGTAATTCAGTCTTGGCGATTATCTCACGGTGCAGTCTCCAGAGATAGTATTAAGCTTGCAACAAGATGTTACTGATCAGGGTACCAATTCCCTTCGCTCAGTCAATAAGTACAGGGAACAAATATCAGTGACTCTTTACGTGCACTGGTTTGCTAAATTCGTGTGGTTGCCACTGTTGAAGAAGCCTAAATGAACAAGTTGCATATGATTTTAGAATTATCCATTAACGTCTGTCTATATTTCTGAGATGTTGTATTGTCACTGTTTACACTATTTGCATTGTTCGGACTCTTACCCTCATCTTCATTTTCATATTCATGGAGTTTCACATGTTGTACCCTCCGGCTTTTTTAGGTGTATGTTGGAATATCGAAACGAGCCCTTTATTTAGTCCACTGAAGTGTACTGTTCTAGTTCCACGTGCCATGGCTTTTCGGAGTGTTTCAGTTTCAGTTAGTTACTTTTACTAACTCAGTTCACCTAGTTTTATTCACCTCAGCTGTGATCAGGTATCGAACTCTCAGTTATATGACACGCATGATACACGCTTAGGCGATCATGTATCTATCGATACATGACTGACGAGACAGACTTTTTCACTAGGTGACAGACGAGGTAGATTATTTCCCGCAGTAGGTTGCCATTTCTTTCTGTGGTAGACCAGTTTCCATCCAAGACTATAGAACCCAGCCTGTCCTGCTATTTACACATAGTTGGGGAGGGAGAAGAAGAGGATTCATGCCATTCTCGAGGGCATTAGCATGTAAGTGAATATAATTGATTCGAACTCGGCTCTCTGCTCCTCTGTCAATTATGTGCCATGCGTAATACACTCTTAGGCGATCATGTATCTTTCGATACACGACTGACGAGGCAGATTTTTTCTGCAGTATGTTGCCATTTCTTTCTTAAGACCAGTTGCCATCCAAAGCTATAGAACCCAGTCTGCCCTGCTATTTACTCATAGCTAGGGATGGGAAGAGAAGAGAAGAAAAGGATTCATACCTTTCCCAAGTATATTACGACGTAAGGGAATGTAATGGATTCGTGTGGAATTCGAACACGGATCTCCGATTCCTCGATCCGAGCCACTGAACTGACAACATGGAAATATAACAATCTAAATAAAGGGTTTTCTTCGAAATTCCAGCGTATATCACCTGAAGAATCCCGAACAGTACAACGGCCGAAACTTCGTGAATCGTTAGACGTGGGCAACAGTCCGAATAATTTAAATAGTGTAAATAGTATTTTTTTTAATTTATAAACAATATAACAAGTGTCAGAAGTGATTTATTCAAAAGGGTTTAAAACAAAAATTCAGAACACCAGGAAAAAAAGAACTGGGATTTAACCAGAACAATAAGAATAAGGATAACTGTTCAAAGATTGTTTTATGAAAATAGCAAATATTTCATTCTTTTTTGTCTTTATTTACATTATTCGGACCATTGTCCTCATCTTTGTCGTCGTATTTATTAGAACGTTTCGGCCGTTGTACGCTGCTCCCACCTTCTTCAGGTGGTTGGAATGTCGCACTGAACCCTTTATTTCGCTCACTGGGGTAGACTGTTCTAGTTCCACGTGCCATGTCTAATGTGTGTCAGTTATCAGTTATCTTCTGTTCATTCCCCTCTTCAAGTTCTGCACCGTCTTAACCTGGTATTGAACTCACGCTCTTTGCGTCCTGTCACTGGATCTAATTAACTCCTTTTATCCACTCTGCCATTATCATGAAGATCATCATTATTTTCATCGTGTGACGTTTTCTCTGATCATCACTACTGTTTCTCGCCAGTCTCCACTGTTATCAATTAACCTACAACTGACTTTCACTGCAAGACACATCGTTTTTCTCCAATAAACCACCGGATTTAGTGCTCTCTCCCGAATGAATCGGAAGACTGAATGCATGCCGGGAAGCTGTATTTTCTTGGGTGCTGTTTCAAGGATAAGATAAATGCAATGTTGAACATTCACGTAAAGATTCGAATGACGCTAGACGGAATGTACACAATGATTTCTTAGATCATTAGAAAATGTAGCGAGACAGAAGAATTTGTAGGAATTAAATGTATTAAAAATCAAGAAATAGCAAATCTTTAATTCGAAAATACTTGTCTTTGGAAATACACAGAATTCCGGACAACAGAAAATGCCAAATTATTGATTTAAGATGGTGAATATTGCAGGCATTAATGTTAATAACAATGGAAATACTTTATCTCAGAACTTCGCACAATGAAAGAAAATGTCAATATTTAAAAAAAAAAAATGTTACCATCTTAGTTTTGCTTTTTTATTTCGTTATCGAATATTCATGTAACATAACAATGTAACAAGACATATCTTATGCAATGTCTATTCGTATTCTTTCTTCTTCTTCTTCTTCTTCTTCTTCTTATTATTATTATTATTATTATTATTATTATTATTATTATTAATATTGTTATTATTATTATTATTATTAATATATTCCTCTTCATTTTATAATTATTATTATTATTATAATTATTATTATTATTATTTTTCTTTTAATTTCTGGTGTGTACACATTTCTTTCCGGGTCCCGCCCAGAGACCTAAGTTTAGAAATGACATCATGACATTTTCCACTAACAAAAAAGAAAAAAAAACATTTTACATAGATAAAGCCATCGTAAGGTGCTGTCTGTACTCGTGAGAACAATTCTTTTGTATTTCTTTAATACATTTCTTGAATATTCAATATTTCTTTAAGCTATAGACTTCAAGGAATCCCTTCAATTAGTCTACTGGAATCTTTTCCAACTAATCTGAGGTTTCCAACTACAACAGGGATTTTTGATTTTCCCATGTGCCACATTTTTGAGATTTCAATTTCAAGGTCCTTGTATTCTGATAGCTTTCTGAAGTTCTTCATGATACATTGCAGTCCGCTGAAACTGACATATCATTGCAGTCTCTAATAACAATTTAGAGTCGGATAGCTTTGACTGTTCTGTCTGTGTGTATTGTGTAGTCCCATAAAATTGTAACAGGCCGTATCTCCGTAACTGGGTCTGGGTGGTGTTCATACCAATTTCTTTCAGTTTCCTTTCCGTAGCAGTTGCAGATTTTCCAATGCAGATATTAGCCAACTCTGTCATGCCGGGTTTTATATTCAGTGGGTTCCAATATCCTTGCAACCTGGTCGATTTTTTTTTCTGGGTTTTTATCACAGAACCTGTATTTTGGGCTAACGCAATATTTTAATATGTGTGCCTGATAATTTCTAGTTAACAAGCACAGATCCTGTGCAGCAAGGATAATACCTTCTGTTTCAGCATTTAAACCTGCACTACCTGATAGGTACGGGTCTTGTCTGCATCAGCTTGTTTGGTACGGGGAGTGTATTGGTCATGAAGCGGTTTATCTTGCCATTGTTTCTGTATGTGGTCGGTTGCCTTTGTTTTTGCTTTTTTTATGCATTTTTCAGCTTCAGTGTATTGTGATTTATTATTATTATTATTATTATTATTATTATTTTCTTTGATTTCTGGCGTTTACACATTTCTTTCCGGGTCCCGCCCAGGGACCTTAGGTTAGAAATGGCGTCATGACACTTTCCACTGACAAAAAAAAAAAAAAAAAAAAAAAATTACATAGATAAAGCCCTTCGTAAAGTGTGGGCTGTACTTGTCAGAACAATTTTTGTATCTCCTTGAGGCATGGACTTCCAGGAATCCCTTCAATTAGTCTACTGCAATCTTTTTCTACCAGTCCTAGGGCTCCAACTACAACAGGGATTGTTGATGTTCCCATATGCCACATTTTCGAGATTTCTATTTCAAGGTCCTTGTATTTTGACATTATTATTATTATTTAATATTATTATTATTATTATTATTATTATTATTATTATTGTTGTTGTTTCTATTATTAGTATTACTGCTATTATTATTGCTATTATTGTCATTCTGTTTAATCCCCCCTTATTTATTAGCACGATTGTTACGCGCTAATAAATAATGGAATGTTCCATTTTGATCGCGTAGAGGGACGGAAAAGTCATACCAGAAACGCTGTTTGCTTAAAGTGAATGTAAGGAAGAAGTGGTGATACAATTCAATGTCTTTAGTGAAATGAACAACATTTTCAATTTCATGTGTTTTCATTTACTTCACATCATTTATGATTGTTAGTAACATATTTTCTTAGAGTTTGTTAACCACAAATTTTAAACGATTTGATAAGAGAATTTCTACGTATATTGTGTTGCCGTAGAACTCAGGAGTTTATTCAATCATTAACTGAAGACTTAAGATTCCTGGGAAAATTCAAATAGGAAACTCGTGAAACATTATTGTATATGTCTAATAATAATAATAATAATAATAATAATAATGATAATAAATAATAATAATAATAATTATTATTATTATTATTATTATTATTATTATAATTATTATTATTGTTATTATTTTCTTTGATTTATGGCGTGTACACATTTCTTTCCGGGTCCCGCCCAGGGACCTAAGGTTAGAAATGGCATCATGACATTTTCCACTAACAAAAAAAAAAAAAAAATACATATATAAACCCCTTCGTAAAGTGTGGGCTGTACTTGTCAGAACAATTTTTTGTATTACTTTGTGGCATGGGCTTCCAGTAATCCCTTTACTTAGTCTATTGGAATCTTTTCCAACCAATCCTAGAGCTCCAACTACAATAGGGATTGTTGATTTTCTCATATGTCACATTTTTTAGATTTCGTTTTCAAGGTCCTTGTATTTTGACAGATTTCGAAGATCTTCAAAGATACATTGCCGTCTGAAGGGAATGCCTTCTCAATAAGGAGGCACTTTCTTTGTTTGCGATCTCTAATAACAATATCTGGGAGGTTGGCATTGATTGTTCTGTCTGTGTGTATAGTGTAGTCCCATAGAATTGTACCAGGTCCTATCTCCGTAACCGGGTCTGGGTGGTGTTCATACCAGTTTCTTTCAATTTCCTTCCCGTAGATGTTGCAGATTTTCCAGTGCAGATATTGGCCCACTCTGTCATGTCAGGTTTTATATTCAGTGGGTGCCAACACCGTGCAGCATGATACAAGATGATCAATCGTTTCTAGATATTTATCATAGAATCTGCATTTTGGGCTGACACAATATTTTAGTATATGTGCTTGATAATTCCTAGTTAGCAAGCATTGGTCCTGCGCAGCAAGGATACAGCCTTCAGACTCCGCTTTCAACCCTGCACTACGTATCCACTGATGGGTACGGGTTTTGTCTACGTCAGCTTGTTTGGTACGGGCAGAGTATTGACCAGGAAGCGGTTTATCTTGCCATCGCTTCTGTATCTGGTCGGTTTCATTCGTCTTTGCTGTCTTTTTTAGGTAATTTGCAGTTTCAACCGGTTTATTGTGCTGTAGTTGCATCACTACGCCCATTTGAAACTCCATTTTGAATTTGTTGGCTTCTTTCATTACGGAGTAAAGACGCTTACTACTTTCATGTTCCTTGACGCATACCATCATCCAGTCTTCTGTAGTTTCCAAATATCTTTGGAATCCAATTGTTGTAGTTTTGTAGGACAGTTCTAGTTGAACTAATCCTCTGTCTCCTTTGGATCTTGGTACATACAGACGATCAAAATCAGCTTTGGGATGATGCATGCGATAGCAAGTGAGAAGCTTTCTCGTTTTGGCGTCCATTTGCTTAATTTCAGCTATGGTCTAGTTAAGGACATTAAAGCTGTATTGCACCACAGGGACAGCCAATGTGTTTATGGCTGATATCCTGTTTTTTGAGTTTAGCTCGGTATTTAGTACCAGACGTACACGCCTGTAGTACTCTTTTCTTATTTTTTCCTTCATTTGGTAGTGTTGTATGCCATCTCCTTATTTTTCAATATTGCAGTGAATGATATTCAGTCTCCTCACAAATGGAGAAGGATTTTGGAAAAATAAGGATTGCCTGATTGAGAATGTGAGCAACGGAGCTTTTTTAAGAACCTTACATTCAAAATAAGAAAGCGCCGTTTGGAAGTTTTGGGGGACATATTAATAAAAAGAAGGTTTGGAGAATTTAACACATACAAGATGTGATGAATATAATTAAAACACAGTAGGAAACAGCGACAACGTACTTTTTAAATAAATGGAGACAAAAGAGGATAGTAAAGTTTTCAAAATGTCTTAGAGCAATAATGTTTGGCTGCTCGTTTCGGATTATTTCAAGTTAATCCCTATTTCAGTCGCATGATCAGGCACATGAATATTTGTTCAACGCACAGACAATACGTGTGGTTTATACTGCAGCTATATTGAGCGAATCTTAATTAGACTTTTTTATGCGAGAAACCTGATGTGATCAGATATTTGAACAATACCAATATGAACAAACCTTCGACCATGATATTATTTGATTTGCTAGCACCACCATCTCTGACGGATTCTGCCAAATGGAATTATCTCTTAAGCCTTGGACAAACACGAGCCATGATTTTCATTAACAAAAAGAAAGAAAGAAAAACCTTTCCAAAGATGTCGCACGCTGAGATCGCCCCCCCAGTCGATAACATCGTCACCCTCCTGACAAATCGACCATGGTGAAATTCGAACAATGTTATAATGGTTACAAAGTGAACGTTCGAATCTCTATGCCACACTCCACTATTTAGAGCAATAAATGACAGGCAAATGTGGAGAGCCATCTCCGCACATGCCCTGAAAAATAATAGGTATACAAAAGACTATCTTTCGAAGAAATCTCATCTTAGGGTGATGAACTCGATGACTGAAGCCTTTAGAAATGTAAGTTTCGTTTTTTTCAACGAGTGCTTTTCTCATATCTCTAGTCACATCTCTAGCTATTGTCTTTTTCTCTTGTCATAATCCTTATTCTTAGTCATTTACTATTCACCCTTACCAACAGTAATCTTAACACAATCGGTAACAAAATATGGTAATGTGCGTTAGGCGTGGCGTACTGGTTCATTAGTTGAGTTGATCCGCACTGTGTACTCTAGACACAAGCTGACATTAACTAACTTAACAAGGCTTGATATGTCGATCTGACTTAATAGCTGTAAACAGTTACGCTAGCTAACTAGATAAGCGCAAAAACGATTTTAATTACATTATGATTTGCCTTTTCAAAATGAGAGCTTTGTTTTTATTTTATACACCGCACATTACATTGTCAAATATAAGCTTTCCTTTAATGTTGAAGAATCTGCATTATTTTCTTAATTATTGCTGATACATCTCAATGGACTATAAGGGTGGGACTGAGTAGGATAGGGCGTTTGAAATATAATATAATATACTGTAATTTTAGATTTTGGACAAGTAACTTACACATTTATAAACATACCATTCGTTGATGCATTGGATATTGCTCTCATATATGATCTTGTTCATTTGCTATGCATTTAGTGATTCTTAATACAAAGAAGAATCTGCAATGTTATCGGTCCTGACTTTGCATCTCGGTTTCAATCCCATTCTCCCCGCCCTAACGTAGCTTGTGTCTATTCTATAAATATTTTCGTGGAAATATTTCTGATGATCTTTCATCTTTGGTACATAAACTTTATGAATTTAAGCACAATATTAGATTAGCCATAAGGTCTCACCATTTTAAAGTTCAAATGGATAGATGTAACTGTATGCTGTATGCTAACAGTTTCTTCGCTTGAACGGATCATATGTCTAACTTTCCGCCGACATCTTGCTTTCCAAGCAACTTTGACCTTCAAAAATATAAAAGTAATGCCGATCGCTATCTTCCGTCTTGTTTATTTCTCTCGTTTTATTGTTCTCACGACTTAATAATATTTTCTTTTTTTCATATTTCTTTGGAAATCACTAGCCCCTTGCCTCTCAATAGATTTATTGGCGTGCTGATTTGTTTGCTTGGTAGGTCTTTGCTCCAAATTTTGAAACGATTACTTGGTCGCACTGTGTTAAATCCAGCCCGCATTCTGTTGAAGCCACTGCTACACTAGCTCTTTACCTATTACTTCTTTCATACGTCATCCGGCCTAGTCCATTTTTGAATAGGAAGAGGTCGAAATCAACCAGTATACTGATGTCTTTTATGTACAGGCACTTCCACATAAAACTCCTCTGACTTTATAATTGTACATCAATTATTTTTATACCCGCAACAGAGCAACTCCTTTCGCTTTCTTGGACGCTGGTTTTCTACTCATATGAATTGGATTGATTATATTGTATCAATTGTTAGGTCTGTTGCTAGGAAAGTTGGTTAACTGTGTCGTTCCAGAATGTTTTTTTTTCTCGTCGGAATCCATCTTGCACATTTATAAATAGACCATTGGTCTGTACATCGAATATTATTGCCAGATCTTGTCTGATGTTCTGAACATATATCAAGAGAATCTTGACAAAATTAAAAGTATCTGTAATATAAATTATCCTGATCTGGCCTCTCGACTTCAGTCACTTTCCCACCGCTGTTATTTGGCTTCCGTCTGTCTTATATTTCCTTTTTGTTCTGTTGAGTTTTCCACGTCGGTGACACGACCGTAGGAATCTAAGCCTAATAATAGACTTTTAACGAGGTCTCACCTTCTTAAGTTTGAACAAGGTAGACGTATCTCTACGTTTTATTCTGACAGGTTCTTTTTATTCCCTTCTCGCCTCTGGAGCACTTCCTGTCTCTTGATTCTCTACCACATACAAATGTCAAAATACATTGACATTTTCTCTTTTCTTGAAAACAGTTCTTTTATCGTCCTTTCTCTTTACTAAATTCGACACATTCCCTTTCACTCTCGATAACCCCATGGCATCTTAGTGGCATTGCCGCCTTTCTTTGCGGTGAAAAGGACTAAAAATTAAACCAAAATAAAGATTCTTGTTAACATCTTATTCCGGCCTATATATTACTCAACCCTCATCTGTAGTAATCTGTAAGAAAAGATGCAAAATTATTTACCCAACAACAAAGAACAGCGAATGACAGGAAAAAATCACTTTATTCCATGAGTAAACTCTTTTCGCAATGTCATGGAGAGTAAGCCTCCAAGTGAATCACTAATTGTGAACGGCAGGAGGGAGAGAAGTGATCGCCGATAGGAAATTGGAAAAATATAGAAAATTTTCATATTTTGTAGTCTGTGCTCGTTCGATCCGCGGAGTAGGTCGATATATATACCACCTATTCTTATCTTCTTCCCAAACCCTAACCAGAATAGACTGTGAAAAGTTCTTCTTTCGAAATCTTAAATATGTGAACGTTTCTATATGAAATAAAATAAGACGTGTCAAATCAAAATAAACCGAACTGAATTTGAAGGGAGATAAACTTCACTAATTGGTGCCGCTCATTAGTTTCATTAAAAAAGATCGCGACAATAATTTTGAAGTGATAATTCTCGCGTTGGAATAAAGTGAAAATTTCAAGTGTTTTGGAATTTCTTAAGCATATTATTCTTTCATTTCGGAGTCTATACGGACGGAACGCCTATATTGGATAAAGTCTAATGGAAGAGATTTAATTGGAAATCAATTTGGAGTATTAACAAAAAAGAAAGAAATCTTGAGTCTGCATCAGGTTGCTACATACGTGACAAATTCGGATTTTTACTATTTTAATCATAAACAAAGTTATACCGACCAATTGAAACTTACCAGTATGAATAAAGACAAACCAATCAATATTGAATATAAAATAAGACAACTTCTTATCAAGTAGCATTAAATAATTAAACAATGTCGTTACATTCACAGTAAATTAGAATTTTATCTACAGTTGGCTGCGTTCATAATTCGACAAAAGTAGTGAAGTATTCATTGTACACGCTTCATTGTCATATGACAAATGCAGGTACCATTTCTGGAGGGGGGGTACTATTCCAAGAATGCTGATAGGCGTGCAGTTTAATCGATCAGTTAGCTAAGAGTTTGATCTACAATAGTTGCTTCATTTTAATGGCCTTATGCCTGTTAGTACCTATTTGTTAAGCGACGCTTGATAAAGTCATAATAAATATTCATATAAATGTAAACGCTGGTCTCTACATTTCTCTCTCCCGAAAATAAGAAGTCGTTTACCTAAACAACCACACCCACACAGACACCCAAGAGCAAAAGGCGTAAAAGTGACGGATTCCTCGCTTTCCAGAGTGAATTCAACTTTAGCAAAATCTATTGATCCCAATTTGAGTGTTCGTAGCAGTTACGCTACGCGCGTGTATACGCGCACACACATATAAACATACAAAAAACACATTTCTACTCCCACACAATGTTCGGTAATGAGCCATTTTCCATGTCAAATATTACAATCTATCTATCTATCTATCTATCTATCTATCTATCTATCTATCTATCTATCTATCTCTTTATACACACACACACACACACATATATATATATATATATATATATATATATATAGAGAGAGAGAGAGAGAGAGAGAGAAAGAGAGAGAGAGAGCAATCTGAATAAAAACAAAAGGGAATTCTATATTAACCGACGCGTTTCCTCCTGTGAGGAACTTTATAAATACAAATGCATTTGCCGTAATAAAGCCCCTCAGAGGACGAAACGCTTTGGTTAATATATCCTTTTGTGTTTATTTATATTGTCCTTTTACAGATAAACTCGATGTGAAATTTTTACATACTGTTATATATATATATATATATATATAAATATATATATATGTATGTGTGTGTGTCGTCTAGTTTTTTATGCGTATATAAATAAACACAAAGAGAAAACTTATCTTAGCCAACGCGTTTTGTCATCTGAATGACTTTACTACGGCAAATGAATTTGCCTTAATATAGTTGGTTGTAATCGGTTTTGTCGTATTTCTTTACTCGCATACTATATATATATATATATATATATATATATATATATATATATATATATATATATATAGAGAGAGAGAGAGAGATAGATAGATAGATAGATAGATAGATAGATAGATAGATAGATAGATAGATAAGTGAATATCTGAGTAACTACATGTCCTATGCAAGCCTAATTAAATAGGTTTCATGTTGAACAATAACATAATCATTTATTAATATTCTGACATGCTATTCAAAGCGGTGTAGATGCTATAACCGATTTCACAAAGCTTCACAAATGTTTAATATGCGCACCACTTGTGACCCGACACGCAAGTCCAGACCCTACCAAACGTTGTAGTGTGTCTTGCGTAAAATCCACCCATAACAGGTAATATAATTTGCAAAGTTATCACCTTCTCTTATTCCTCACATTCAAATCCACGACCATGCTGACGAGCATTTACTACGCAGGCCAGACCTTTTACAAAACAACTTGTCACATTTTTAATAATCTTAGCTGGCCTCGAAAGCCATTGTCGTTCTCACGAGCACGAAACACGTTGATCAACGTGGACGTTTTCGACGCACGGGTGTACAGCAATTCTGTTCTTGGAATAGAAAATCCAGACAAGTTGCACATAATATTTGATTATACCCGAGCAAAATATTTTTGGAAGAGCCGAATGCAGAGGATTGGTCCATATAGCGTATCACAAGTTCATCACTCCACCCTCCTCGGGCTCTGAATGCTGAAATGACGATATCACAGAAAGGTTTCAACACAAGGTTATAGGGCCCAGTGCCCTGTTATTTATCCATAGTTGGGGCGGGGATTAGATGGATTCATACATTTCCCAAGGCTATTTGAGTGAACATAACGGACTTCATTGGAATTCGAATTTGGCTCTGGGATTCCTCAATCCATGCCGCAACCCATTGCATCATCTTGCTCTCTCTCTCTCTCTCTCTCTCTCCCTCTCTCTGTCTTTCACACACACATGCACACACACACACAGAGAAGGAGAGAGACAGACAAACAGACAGAATGTGTGTGTGTGTTTGAGGGAGATGAACATTTTTTTAAGCATGACACTCCTGAAAATGCAGGAGTGCCCCTGTTCCGTAAGGCGTTACAGAAAGTGAGGGCAGGAGTAAAGACAGTTTTTGAGAAAAAATATAGAGAAGGACAGGGATCAAGATCAAGGCATCATAAGATGTCGATTGATGCATTTGAATATTTGAAGCTTATAGTTATCAGGGAAGCAAGTAAGAAGAAGGAATTTCCACTAACGGGAAGTGCGAGACAAGAAGCTGTTGGAGTAGAAGAAACGGATATACTTAACCGTTTCGACAGTGAAAATATGGGACCGAGATGCCAACCTAGTATCACGCTTAAATTCATGCAGTTTGGGTACCAGTGAAAGTAGTTCGTCAGCGGGGTTGCCATGAAAATACTTGTAGAAAAGACAGAGGGAAGCCACAATAGGTCTGTGAGAGAGTGACTGTAAACGAGATGACAGATTAGGACCTATGTTACAATTATGCATCAGGCAACTTGATTAAACGCAAAGATAAGTATTGCTGCCACATATGGTCCGGTTTGAGGTTATTGATGAAGAGTAAAGACGAATTAGCACAATTATTGGTACCGATCTGGTATCTCAGCTTCAGTTAATTCTCAATGTCTAAGGTTACTCTGCTTACTCTCATGGTAACTATTCGGATAAGCTCTTCCCTATGGTACCTAGACACTTCGAATTTAAGTGCACTACTTGAGTGGCGATTAGGTCTCACTAATTTACAGTTGCTGGCTAGATGTAACAATAAATTCTATGTTAAGGGTTTCTTTGCTGGCACTTGTTGTTTGTGGAACTCCCTTCCAGCTCCATGCTTTCCAGCCAACTTCGATCTTTAAAAATTTGTATGGACCATCAATTATTATTCGATTATTCTTTCCTCTGTTCTCCCTACTTAGAAAAGTTCCTGCTTCTAAGTCTTTCACATCCAGTAACGCCCTTGCGGCTTAGAAAGCTTTACTGCTTTGCTTAAGGTAAACTCGATTAAAAAAAAATGCCGACAACCAACATAGAAGAAGAAAAATTACTACGTCAGAAGACCAACAGGATTTTATTCGTGAATTAGAGACAACACTAGACTGTTACCATTCCTATTTAAGAATCTCATGTAGTAGCCTTTTCGAATCTTTATTAAATAAATATAAGTGAATATTTACAGTATTGTAAGGGAAGGTGTGACATTTTCCCGAATATGTAAACCATGTTGTGTACACTAATCAATTGCTAATGAATAAACAGACAGATCGAAATATAACGATAGAATTAATATCCTTACATGAAAAAAAGCTAATGCAAAAAGACATTATTTATTCGATTAAAAAACAGTTATTTTGGATAATGAAATGAAAAAAAAAACAAACAAAACCCAATTTTTCTTTACGCCAGGTTATTTTATGACATGGGCGTTCATCGCTTTCCACAACTTCTTATCCTTTGTAGCTCTTTAATAAATTTTGTCTTTTTCGTCATCTTTCGCGAAAATATTGATAGCGGCTCGGATTGAGGAATGGGAGAGCCGAGTTCGAATTCCAGTCAAATCCATTATATTCACTTACGTGCTAGTTCCCTATGGAATGGTATGAAAATCCTCTTCTCCCCGCCTCCAGTTATGGGAAAATAGCAGGACAGACCGGGTTCTATAGCTTTGGAAGGCAACTAGTCTACCGAAGAAAGAAATAGCAGCCTACTGCGGAAAAAAAATATGCCTCGTCAGTCATGTATCGAAAGATACATGATCGCCTAAGGGTGTATCACGCATGGCACATAACTGACTGACTTATCAATTCCTGTCCTGGCAGGCATAAACACAATCTTGTTACGTAGGTTACTCGTTTCCTTCATCTCTCACTCTTGCCTTCAATATATCCTGTGTGTCTCAAATTGTCCATGTCTCCTATTTTTATGTCTCTTGGAAATTTCAGCTGTCTTCCGATTTTAAATATAAGCGTTCTTTTTTTCAATTTTCCCTTAAACACCCTACTGCAACACATTTCAAGTCCATACAATGCTCAGCATCCTTCTGAAGAACTGCATTTCAGTTGCCTCAGATCTTTTTCTTCATCGGTAGTATCTACTTAACTTAAGTAAAAAGAAATGAGCGTCCATCAAGTTTTTTTTTTTTTCTCAGAAAAAAAAAATCATAGAAAAAATTGGGAATAATTGGGAATAAAAATCTAAATTGGAATTCTGAAGAGAATCTTGAATGATTGAAGAAATTCCTGTCGCTCAACACAAGCGGCATCCACCAGTTATTAATTTTGAAAAAGGAAATTTGTTTCGTGATAAAAACAACGGCAAGATAGCATTTTATGAGAAAAGGCAAGAAAATAATATATTCAAAGAATTAAATGCTTACCAAAGATGTTGTCGATCGAAATCGTAAGAATATAGAAATTTTGCTTTCCATAAAATTGCACTGTTATGAAGACTATAAATTAGAAATGCCATTCGAATTTTTCAAAAAAAAAAAAAATGGCTGTTAAAATCCATAAAACTTTTTGTTCTTACCAATCCATCCTCGCCACTGTAAACAACAGAATTATCTCCCGAAACATTTTTTTTTCTTTTATCCCGTGACCCACAGTAACAGTGGCGTTTCCTGTGCAAGATAGTCTGACGGGGTCCAAGCCTTTTGAATTCAGAATTTTTTCTTCGCCTAGAAACCAGTCTGTCATACTTTTCACCCATAGCTTGGGGGTGGGGAGAAGAGGAATCATACATTTCCCAAGCGTATTAGCAGATAAGTGAATGTAATGAATCCGAAGACGTAATTTGAACACGGCTCTCCGATTCCATAAACCGAGCTGCTATCCATTACTCCACCATGACTCCACCACCCCGAGACATGCACAAATTAAAGAAACGTGCTATGCACTTGTGCTAATGTGATTTTATAATGTTTTCGATTTTCTGAATGTACAACAGATCAGCGCGTATTATATTACATGAGTTAGTATGACAAGGAAATCTGCGTAGGAATAGCGAAAGAGGCCTTCCAAAAGCTAAGTAAATTATTATGAAACAGGAAAATTTCTTCAAAAACCAGGAAAAATTTACTCATGAAATATAGTTCTTCCAATACGGTAGTGAAATTTTGACAATATCATCATAGGCAAAGGAAAGACCTAAAGGTAAGAAATGCTGTTCTACAGAAGGATGGTGATTATACAATGGAATAAACATATGAGCAATGACGAAGTTTTAGAGAAAATGACAATAGAAAGGACATATACTTGACAGCAGAAGGAGACAGTTGAACATTCTAGGGTTCATCATGAGAAAAAGTTTGTTGGCAAAATTGTGACTCACAGAACAAGTTTAGGAGAGATTGCAATACGACAACAATAACAACAAACTGCTTAAGAAACCTATGAAATAGTGCCACACACAAGGCAAAAAATATACATGTATATCAGACAATATAAATATAACCTCATAATTACTCAGCTTAAATCTACAATTATCTATCCATTTCTCATCATCATCATCATATTGCGGCCTCAGCCGAGATTGAACTCAACAATACTTTGATTGGTGTAGTTCATAATCTTGTCAAATAACTGAATTCTTGATGCTTCGCTAGGGCTATCAAGGGTGTTTTCATCGTGACACCATCACTAAATGGATTGCCAACCAAGGCTCAGAGAGACTCCATTCACCCTCCTCTAAGAGCAGGTTTTTGAATCAGAGTTTTCCTTCTCCTAGACCAGTTGCCATCCAAGGCTATAGAAGCCAGTCTGTTCTGGTATTTACCCATAACTGTAGGGAGAAGAAAGAGGATTCACACTTTTCAGAAGGGTGTTAGCACGTAAGTGAATGTAATGGATTCGACTGAATTCGAACTCGGCTCTCCGATTCCTCAATTCAAGCCGCTATCCATTACTCCACCGTGCATCCATTTCTCTCTCACCCTCTCTCTTTCTCTTTCTCTCTCTCTCTCTCTCTCTCTCTCTCTCTCTATATATATATATATATATATATATATATATATATATATATATATATATATATATATATATGTGTGTGTGTGTGTGTGTGTGTGTGTGTGTGTGTGTGTGTGTGTGTGGGCAGCTTGACAACGTCAGTATTTATCTTGCTTTTTTGTAAGGCTACCATTCCTCGGAGCATTGAATATTTTGCCACATCAGGTCTAGTGCATCTGTTATATCTCTGGAGATTCTAAAAAAAAATCCACAGTAGAATCTGTTGCTTTTTTATGTGTCCTGAACAGGTATACCTCCTTCAAAATAACTTTCCTGCCGCCGAAACCTAGCTCCCCTATGACATTTCTAGATGCATTTGATGATCTTTCCTCTTTTATACCTGGAGTTCATATATTTAATCGTATCTAAACGCTTTACTAGTGAAATTGGTAACTATAACCTTAAAGTCTATTCTAAAAAATGTCTTATTTGCTACGTCTTTAGCTTTGTAACTTCCAAATTCTCCCATATTTTAATTATAAACTCAAACGTTGTCACCTATCACCTTTAATTCTGTTCTTTTGTTGCCCTTTCTCCTCAGAAAACATTTCTCAGTGTCCTTCGCTTTTATTAACCCCTTGCATCTTACTGGCTTCTTCACTGTGCTTAAGGTTAAAATGATTAAGACAATGCCTCCCACCCCAAACACCACCAACAAAAAAAATCTCATGCCTGGAATTAATATTAAATCTATTCGGTAACGATGGTAGAATTACATTGTTCCTTCTATTCATGGCTTTTGTATCTATCCTGTATCTACCCCTGAATTATTTCAATGTGTTGCATTCTCATTCGAATTTTGCATTTTTCTGTTCCATATTTTTCAGTTATCTTCTTTCTGGAATATCATTCGTTTGCTGATTTCCTTCATAATCAATTTTTGACAGAGCCATATTGAATCCTGCATCTTTTTTTTTCACTTCTATCTTATTTATTGTCCTGGTATTTGCTGCTCCTCTTAGTTTTTCTTCTTCTTCTTCTTCTTCTTCATCTTCTTCTTCTTCTTCTTCTTCTTCTTCGCTTGTATATTTTCTTCCTCCTCCTTCTCCTCCTCCTCTTCGCCTTCTTCTTCTTCTTCTCCGCTTCTATATCTTCCTTCTCCTACTCCTCATCTTCTTCTTCTTCTTCTTCTTCTTCTTCTTCTTCTTCTTCTTCTCCGCTTGTATATTTTCTTCCTCCTCCTTCTCCTCCTCCTCCTCCTCTTCGCCTTCTTCTTCTTCTCCGCTTCTATATCTTCCTTCTTCTACTCCTCATCTTCTTCTTCTTCTTCTTCTTCTTCTTATTATTATTATTATTATTATTATTATTATTATTATTATTATTATATTCCTCTTCATTTTATAATCATCATCATCATCACCATTATTATTATTATTATTATTTTTATTATTATATTCCTTTTCATTTTATAATCATTATTATTATACTTTTCTCGTCTTCTTTTCGTATTATAATTATCATTCTTCTTCTTCTTCTTCTTCTTCTTCTTATTCTTATTATTCTTATTCTTCTTCTTCTTCTTCTTCTTATTCTTATTCTTCTAATTATTATTCTTATTCTTCTTATTCTTCTTATTCTTATTCTTCTTATTTTTCTTATTATTCTTATTCTTCTTATTCTTCTTATTCTTCTTCTTATTATTCTTCTTCTTCTTCTTCTTCTTATTCTTATTCTTATATTTCTTATTCTTCTTATTCTTATTCTTCTTATTCTTCTTATTATTCTTATTCTTCTTATTCTTATTCTTCTTCTTATTATTCTTCTTCTTATTCTTATTCTTATTTTTCTTATTCTTATTCTTCTTATTCTTTTTCTTATTCTTATTCTTCTTATTCTTATTCTTATTCTTCTTATTCTTATTCTTATTCTTCTTATTCTTCTTATTCTTATTCTTCTTATTCTTATTCTTCTTCTTATTCTTATTCTTATTCTTATTCTTATTCTTCTTATTCTTATTCTTCTTATTCTTCTTATTCTTATTCTTCTTCTTATTCTTATTCTTATTCTTATTCTTCTTATTCTTCTTATTCTTATTCTTCTTATTCTTCTTATTCTTATTCTTCTTCTTCTTCTTATTCTTATTCTTATTCTTATTCTTATTCTTATTCTTATTCTTCTTATTATTCTTCTTCTTATTATTCTTATTCTTCTTCTTATTCTTCTTATTCTTATTCTTATTCTTATTCTTCTTATTCTTCTTCTTATTCTTCTTCTTCTTCTTCTTCTTCTTATTCTTCTTCTTCTTCTTCTTATTCTTATCCTTCTTCTTATTCTTATTCTTCTTATTCTTATCCTTCTTATTCTTCTTCTTCTTCTTCTTCTTATTCTTCTTATTATTCTTATTATTCTTATTCTTATTCTTCTTCTTATTCTTATTCTTCTTATTCTTATTCTTATTCTTCTTATTCTTCTTATTCTTATTCTTCTTATTCTTATTCTTCTTCTTATTCTTATTCTTATTCTTATTTTTCTTATTCTTCTTATTCTTATTCTTCTTATTCTTCTTATTCTTATTCTTCTTCTTATTCTTATTCTTATTCTTATTCTTCTTATTCTTCTTATTCTTATTCTTCTTATTCTTCTTATTCTTATTCTTCTTCTTATTCTTATTCTTATTCTTATTCTTATTCTTATTCTTATTCTTCTTATTATTCTTCTTCTTATTATTCTTATTCTTCTTCTTATTCTTATTATTCTTATTCTTATTCTTATTCTTCTTCTTATTCTTCTTCTTCTTCTTCTTCTTCTTCTTCTTATTCTTCTTCTTCTTCTTCTTATTCTTATCCTTCTTCTTATTCTTATTCTTCTTATTCTTATCCTTCTTATTCTTCTTCTTCTTCTTCTTCTTATTCTTCTTATTATTCTTATTATTCTTATTCTTATTCTTCTTCTTATTCTTATTCTTCTTATTCTTATCCTTCTTATTCTTATTCTTCTTATTCTTCTTATTATTCTTCTTCTTCTTCGTATACATTTTTTTCTTATTATTATTATCATTATTATTTCACTTTTTCTTTTTTATTATCATTCTCATTCTTTTTATTCTTGATCTTCTAATACTTTTTTTTCTTTTTCTCCTTTTTTTTGTTTGTCTTTTTCTTCACCTTCTTCTTCTAATTCTTCTTCTTGCTTTTCTTGAACGACTGATTATATTTTCTTAGGAAATGTCTAACTCACAACATATTATTTGTTCTCTTTTTTTTCTATATACGTTATATCCATTTTGCAGTCCATCTTCCCCCGCCCCCAACACTTTTTCTTCTTCATTTCCACACAGGTTGTATCGCGTTCTCATCCTTCTCTCACCTCGCTTACATTTACTTCATCAACATCCGCTTTCACTCTTTCTTTCATTCTTTCTATAAACTTCATCGTTTTCTCCGTATCCATTTTGTATAGAATGATTACTTCCCTTCGCAGAGATCCTTCCTCATTTTCTTCACTCAAACTTTTACCAGATTCGTTTTGTTGACTTTCAACGCTTAATATTCTTCCATTATCTTTCAGAATATTTTTTTCTTAGCTCGTTCACCGCCATCATTTGTCAATCTTTCACAAAACACCTGATATTTGTAAAAATAAAATGGTTTAAAAAAAATTCCTGCAAATTTGTACTGATGACGTCACAGGATTCATAATAAAAAAAATATTAAAATGCAGTAAAACATTCCACAACCGAAATCAATTCTCTAAAATGGTTTTCCTGGATAACGAGCAACGGGATACCTTGCTATTTCATTTCTCTGAGATTTGTCACGCAATAATATGTCCACAACTTTATTTACGCACTCAGATATAAGCACATATTGAGTAATATATATATATATATATATATATATATATATATATGTGTGTGTGTGTGTGTGTGTGTGTGTGTCTGTGTGTTATTGTTTGTATGTATGTGCATATATATATAGAGAGATATATAGATAGATAGATAGATAGATAGATAGATAGATAGATAGATAGATAGATATGTATACACGTATGTACGTATGTATTTATGTACGGAGATAGCAGGAAAGTTGAAATGAGAAGAAAGAAATAAAATTACTGTAGAAGAAAATTTATGAAGCTATATATGGGCATATGTATATCAGTCAGTTATGTACCATGAGTGATACACGCTTAGGTGATCATGTATCTCTCGATACATGACTGTCAATGTAGTTGTTTTTTTCCCATTACTTTCTGCGGGAGGACAGTTGTCACCCATGGCTATAGAATACGGTTTGTGCTGGTATTTACCAATAGCTGGAGGGAGAAGATGAGGATCCATATCTTTCCCAAGAGCCTTTGCACGTAAGTGAATGTAACAGATTCGACTGGAATTCGAAATTTCTTATATATAGATCTATCTGTGACATCTATCTAACTATCTAACTATCTATTTATTGATTTGGTTGTCTCTTTCTTTATCTCTATCTCTAAATGAATTTTATTCATACACATTATTTCTCACATAACTTACAGAAAAAGTGACACTTGGCATCCATTATATATATGTCTTCCACACTATCTCTCACCACTCCCTATATCACATTACATTGGCTAATACTACCCTCCAAAAGAAGTGAGGTCTGATGATCCACGGAACAAAAAATCCCAGGGGAAATATATTATAACCTTATGGCACCTTAAAGTTGTGTGATTTTCTTTAAGTTAAATTATTCGGTCTGGATTCCATCATCCTTGGGATTATCCATACGGATTACCAAGATGTTCATTACTGATATATATATATATATATATATATATATATATATATATAATGTAATAAAATTTATATTACAATGAAGCAGTAATACAAAGAATAAATTATTAATGTTAATGTAATAAATTATATAGTGGGTGTTTCAAAAATTTTGATATCATTTCGCAATCTAATAACTTTGTTAGATCTCCTTCAAATGACTTCAAATTTTAATAGCATCTTTATGTTTAATGTTTGTTTTATGTTTTTATGTCTTTATGCTTTTGTGTTTTTCTTATTTGTATTTTTATGTTCTTTAATCTTTAATCTTTTTCTTTACAGATATAAAAATGCTATTTACTAGAAGAGAAAAGGCGTTTTGTGTGTTCACATAATCCACATGCTTTTGAATTTCTCATTCAGATTTGGAAGAATAAATCTTATGATCTTCAACATTAATACTTTTTAATTTCATTTGCCTTAATCATGTACTTTCTGTGATATTTACATCTCAAAGGATATCAATTTTTTTGAAACACCCTGTATATTGAAATTACGCGTAATAATAATCATCAAGAATAAAAGAATAAAGAATTAATAAAAAGTTATTAAAGAACTACAAATAACTAGAAATATTGCATTCGGATCCGCAATTATTACCACTGCATAGCCGCTAGAATAATTCGAAACACAATCTTTACGGTCCATCAAAATCAACCTTTAGAATAATACAAACGAATACCGACAATGTATCACTTACCTGTATATATAAATTGTCCTACACAAACACAACTCATTTGGCCTAACTATTGCGTTTCGCATGAAACAGACTAAAGCCTCAGGGCATTGATTTTAATATCCCCATTTATATTCACATACGCTCTATTCAAGATATCGAGCATCTTAACTCATAAATATAGCATTACTTAAAACTATATTTTATCTGAGAGAGACCGTATGTAACTAAGAGCAGTTCAGACGTAGGCATCAACACTTAATATATATAATATGTTTCAATATTTAATTAGGTAACTGATGGCACATTGTCGAGTCTCATACTCAGTGATGTGGTGTCAGTTACATTCTTAAATCATGAAACATATCACCATCACTTCACCAGCTATTACTGCAAGACCTGGTTTTGCTTTTGTTCACAAACATTGTTCATCTCTGTCATATTTTTATCGTTTGGATGATGATCATCAACACATCTTCAGGCACTTGATTTCATCATTTCGAGAAATTGCGAATGTCAAATTTTACCACCAGGTGGTATGATCTCATTTTGCAGGGTACTGACGTTTGCAATGTTTCCGGCCAGCCTTTTGACGATTCTTTGTTTAATGGACAGATCACTTTCTAATAGCAAGCTTTCAATGCAGAAGACACCTTTGTATATTCCTTTTGCTTATGCGAGCAACATAAAAACGCCAATCCAATTTATATGTTGAGTATGTTTGTTTCAAAGTCCTCAAATTAAAATCGTTCAAATACTACATCCAAGCGTACATTCTGCATTTGATTCTATGCATACGGCCTAGGAAACTCTGATGAAGATGCTAAAGGCAAGGCAAGCAATCGCGATAAAGTGGCTAAATATTGCTATTGTTTCTGGTGAAATTTTCGTATTGTTCCTATATATTAATTTATTTTTATTAATGTAATTTTTATATCTTGATAAATTATGTATTTGTTATAGCTTACGTACGGACGATAACGGGTATGTCCCCATTCACATAAAAACAGTAGTAAATACCGTATGTTGGTCTGTGGTTAGAGATTCGTGTCCAACCTTGTGCCACATCTGAACTCTTGGGGTGTTTTGTAGATGTTCCGCAATTGGATATTCGTCTCCAGCAGTGCTGGTCAAACTCTCTGCCTCAGGGTAGAAAGGATCCCCTGACGAAACTATTTCAAAGGGCAGAGCCCCCACCTGGGAAACAGCTACCCGACCCCATTTTATACGAGGTGTACGGGAAATTTTAGGCCGATCCTACGGGCTCGGGTACCCCACATTAAATTCGGCTTTGTGCCACATTTGTTATCGTGAGGCCGTTGGTAGACATCCTGCAGTCAGAGATTCTTCTCTAGCTGTCCTGGTGAAACTCTCTGCTCCGGGCAGAGATGATCCCCCAGACGAGAGTATGTCGAAAGGCAGAGTCTCCTCTAGGGAAACAGCTACCCGACTCCATTTTATACGTGCTCTATTTGGAATTTTTGGCCGACCCTACGGGCTCGGATACCCCACATTAAATTCGGCCTTGTGTCACATCTGACCGCGTGGGACGGTTGGTAGATGTGTTGCTCTTGTCCTTAGTATTATCGTTCATTACCGACCTTCATTTGATTTATTCTATTCAGTATCCTTTCATAGGTTAAAAAATTAGATATTTATTCAAAATAATTTTAGGCTTTGATTTAACCATTTTCTGTTTAGGTTTGTCAAATGTTTACCATCATTTATGTAGCTTTTGGAGAGAAATATATGCTTTAGGAAAAGAGATTTTGGAAAAAAAACCTTGGTATAATTTTACATTTAACCAAGTTTAGATAGATGAACTATCAAGAATTTTCAATTTATTTAAGATATATTCTTTTTTAATAAGTGTGACATCATTTAGATTGAAATCGTGATTGGGCCTATTTCTGATCTAAGAATACTCACATCCATTTATTAGGTGTTAACTGACATAACTTAGCAACCCCCGTTCAAGGAGGACTCATATTACGTAACTCTTTTCTTTGTTTCTAACGAAATTTTATTGTTTTTTTTAATTCCTTCTGGAAGAAATCATTCGCTATTCCAACGTGTCTGATGGCATCACTATCACACATTCCATCCTCTTTTAAAACATATCGCAGTAATTTAAATTGTTGTATTTATTTGAATTATGCATCTCCAATTTCCAATTTAGATATTACGATGTTCGGTTTTCTGAAAACCAGGTACTTTGTCATTTTGCAATTGATGTCTTTTTTCTCGCTTTCCTTCACGACCTAATGTAGCAGATTTTGTAATTTCCTTTCTCCGTCTACTATCAACATTGTGCCATCTGCATATCTTTTACTGTTAATATTGTGGCCGACAATCATTAATTCATATTTCTAATTCTCTCAGAATTGCCTCACTGCAGAGGTTAAATAAATTTTCTGTTTGTATATTTACTGAATTTAGTTTCTGTCCGAATACAGGTGGGTTTACTTAATTCACACACACACATACATACACACACAAAAACATATATATATATATATATATATATATATATATATATATATATATATATATATATATATATATCATGAAAAAAAATTATACAAAGTATTAAGTAGCAATGTTAATGTTATTAATGACGAAATCACCTCGCAAACAGGACTTAATGAGACATTAACTTATTAAAAATTCCTTGAATCGTATGATGTATATATTCGATTTGTCAGATGGAAGTACTTTCGACAATTTCAAATTGTCATCTTCAGGGCGTTATTTTCTTATATTTAGGCTTATGTTTTGTAGTTTGCTACGTCGCACACTACAAAACATATTCAACTGTCAATATATAGCATAATATAAAATACATCTTCGTTCTACACATATTTCGACTCATATTTACCGAAATTTGAAATTGTCGAAAGTACTTGTCGAAAGTACTTATTTTTCAATTCACCGTAGATCTGACTTGGTTAATCGAGACATACTCACAAGTATATTTTTAATTATGACCTTATGCCCCTCCATACTTAACTTCCGGAAAAGAGGTAAATTACATTTCCCTTAAAAAAACACAAAACATTTTTATCACCAGTTACCAAAATCATCTGAGGAAATAGAATCATAGTATAGAAAAATGAAGATTTTTGTGTAGCGATATAAAATGTTTTTATCATCATCTCGTATGATAAAATATTATGATAATATTTAGCTCTACATTGTGTTGAACACATTTTTAAAAGAGTAAATTCTACGAATTGTGCGTTTTACGACATATGTGCTTTCTCTTATATATATATATATATATATATATATATATATATATATATATATATATAATGAAAAAACAGACCACTTTAAGGTACCATTACAATACTTCTTTCACCAAAATCCTTTTTGAAGGAATCAGGTACCTTAAAGTGGTCTGTTTTTTTTCATTAAATATTAGCTCTGGATTCACATTGAGCTCTCAGGATTTCATCCTCCTTGGAATTACCCATTCGGTTTACCAAGTTCTTCGTAACTATATATATATATATATATATATATATATATATATATATATATATATATATATATATATGTGTGTGTGTGTGTGTGTGTGTGTGTGTGTGTGTACTTTCTTATACACATCTTTCGATGTAATTTCGTGAAAATGGCTAAGGAAGTGGTTGAAAATTCTTAGGACAATGCACATAATGGAAACTTTCTGTATTCCCTTACTCCCAACAAACAGAAAACCGTAAGAACGAGGGGGGAAAAAACAAATAAAAAAATAATGAAATTTTCCTTGTCGGCCATATTTGACAATAGTAATACATATAGTGTATAATGGGTAAATTAACGACAATTTATATTTTTCATTTCTGACATAGGCGATGTTTGTTTTTACTTTGTCGTCAAAAGTAGTGTCAGTTGGGCACAGTCTGTGGTAGAAACGGCACCATGACACATTTCACTCCATCAGAGTGTTTAGGAGTCAAACTGAGGACAGTACGAAGGATTCGGAAAGAGTTGAATGAGTTTCATGGCAAGTAAGAATGTTCGGCAGATCGGTAAACTCACTTTGGTATTCTTCATGAGAAAAGCACTCCCGATTTTGTTGGTGATTGTCTCAGAGGCAACACGGAGGCCTACATGATGTACCTTGAGGAGGTAGTGTTGTACTGAGTCAAGAGAGTTGCCGCTGGAAGACTCTATGTCTTGCAATAGGAGTCTGCCACACAAACAAGGGATCTGAGTCATGGCTATCAGACAATTTCTGCGACCACATTACCCATTACATTTGACTACCTAATTCTCCAGACTGCAACTACCTTGATTATTACGTGGGGGGTGAAGTTTAGCGAGAGACCAACAAAACTCCATGTAACACCAAAGATGAAGTGAAAACAAGGATTGTAGCAGTATTCACCAACGTAAACAAAGAGACTACCAGAAGAGACACAGGAGATTCCGATGTTGTCTACAGGCCTTGGTTGAAGATAATGGCTATTTTATTGAATAAATTTACTCTTTTGTATCTCAGGATATTTTTGCGTAATTTAGTAAATATATTTCTTAAAATGAGATGTCAGTGTTATTTTAAATTTTGCTTTATTAAGACGATATTTTATCCATAACACCTACGCACACACACACATATATATATTCAATTTTATATGAAAATAATTGTATGACGGTCTATTTTTAAGATAATTTTTTTTTTAATATTGAGCATTATATATCCAAATATCTGTGTTCTTCTTATATTTATATTATATATATATATATATATATATATATATATATATATATATATATATATATATATATATAATCGACTCTCCGTCGAGATTCGATGTATGAGGGTCAAACAGATCAGTTTCAGGAAACCAACAGCCCGACACCGGCACATGAGATTTTATTATAGTGGTGAAGGCCTCGTGCAGGACCATCCACACTTTTTGAAGGGTCGAATACGAGGACCTGGTGCACTAAGTGCCACAAGGTTCCCAAACGACCCTCCGCAGGTTTTGAATTCAGAGTTGTCCTTCTCCTAGACCAGTTGCCATCCAAGGCTATAGAACCCAGTCTCTCCTGCTATTTTACCCATAGCTGGAGGGAGAGGAAGAGGATTCATATCTTTCCCAAGGATATTAGCACGTAAGTGAATGTAATGGATTCAACTGGAATTCGAACTCGTCTCTGCGATTCCTCAATATATATATATATATATATATATATATATATATATATATATATATATATATATATAGGTTGGTGTCTCTTTTTGGCATCTACTCATAGTAAATTTTACATACGCGTCATTTTCATACATTTTCGTTTAAATTCTCTATTCTACTCCCGTTTCTGTAATGCCCCTTTTTCGTCATAGACATCCTCAATTATCTTCCCTTGCTTAATTTGATCGAAGGGCCATAGAGTTCACTTCAGATTCTATACTGCTTCGCTCTCTCTGTAATTTTCTTACCTTTTTATCCGCCATATCGTTATTAATAAACACCTTATTGCGACAAGACGGAGGAGGCGAAGAAGCGAGATAGAAAAAAATCAAAAAACAAAATAAAAAAAAGAAAACCTTGCAGGTGATAGTTGAATTTACAAAAGACAAAGCTTTGGGAAAAACACGTTTCCTGGCAACAAATCAAAATAAGGAGAAGAATTCTATTGTGCACCATTAATTAGAGAAGCAGGAACTCGAAGAAAGCAAGAAAAATAATGGAAGTTCATATGTCAAAAATAAGGAGAGATAATTTCAAATGAATGCACTAATAACAAGGGCACTCTGCACAAATGGCGGAAACTGTTCTTCATAATATTAACATGAGTCATAAATAATTTCCGTGTTTATTCTTTAAAAAAATAAAGTACAATTTTATTTAATCAGTAAAATATACATAACATTATTTCGTAAATTGAATATCACGTTCATATCTGTTTGCTGCTCCTACGCTATATCTCGACATTCTTCCCAAAATTAAATGAAGGGACTATAATATAATCAGTCCTGATCTGCAACTGGAGCTCAGCCATTTTGTCACCAACTTGGCGTGGCTTTTCTCTGTCCTCTCCAATTAATATTTCCATAGCATTTCTTAACCTGCTACAAGATTGGCAACTATTTCTCACTGATAGTTCTATTCTAATATTTTATTTTCTCCCACTTCTCGTCTGTGGAAATCCCTTCATATTTTTTCCTCACCATCCTCCAACAATCTTCCAAAATTTAAATGCAATGACAATCACCATCTTCCGTCTTCCCTAATCTTGTTCTTTTAATGTCCTTTCTCTTCACTAAAGTCTTCTCATTAACATTCACTCCCAAAAAACACTTACGTCCGAGTGGCATTATAGCCTTGCTTGTGTTGAAATGATGAAGAATAAATGTACATTCACCAACTTTTATCTATCGCGATGAACGGGTGTTCTGTCAGTGAAGCCCCGTGCCTTGAGTGCTTATTGGGATCTAAGCTCAACCCAAATCAAGGTAAATTCCTACGTAATATTGCTGCCTAAATAGATTTCTTGTACAGCCTCAATAAGTACCTGACGACTGCTATCTTTTACGTTTACAAGAGCGAGATCAGGCCCAAAATTGATTACTACTGCCATATATGGGAAGGAGTTGCCTCGCTTTCACTTCGCAATCTCGATAGAATCCAAACGCGTGTCTCCGAATGTTTGCAATTTGCCGCCAATTTGCCGCCATCACCGAACCTCAATTTTAATAATTGTTTTGCAAAAAAAAAAAAATTAAATAATAAAAAAAAACAACAAAAAAATGCAGTACAATAAAAGGAACCTAGTTGCATTTGATTTTTAATTAATTTTTCCTTTTTTTTAAGCAAAGCTTCATAGGAATGGACACTTTTCGGGCCATTACTTAACTGTTATATGAAACTGTGCGTTAAGAATGTGGTTCTTTCCGCGTTGTGGACCGAAGATGGAAAAAAAGACGAGCATGTTGTATATTCTTTGTTGTATCGTTTTGGCTGAGAAGAAAGTGACCTAGGTCATTAATGATTGATCCCTTGTAATTTTCAAGATCAGCAGTGGCAGTTACTTAGTATGTTCATTTGTTGCGTGCATGGCGAATTTTTTTGCTTCAGGATCACCTGCCGGAATAGCACTGTTTCGGTAGGGTCTCTTGGGCGATGTTACAAGACCCGAAACTTGTCATCACGCCAAGTCATAACATCACTGGCGAGGCGATCCTGCGCACTCGTTGGAGTGTTTTCATAACAACTTCTTTTTTCTTCCTCTATAATTTTCGACTCAAATTTAACGACCACCTTACAACATCTTGACATATAAATTTATATTTAATATTTCATTACATTTTCAAAAAAATAAATCGATTATGCACCAACATTACCTTTCTTCCATAAGTCTCCGTTTTTATCCACTGTGACATGTGTCCTGGAGGCGTTAGTTCGATCCAGTGACAGGACCGAAATAGTGTGAGTTCAATACCCGGTTAAGGCAGTAGAGAAATTTGAGAAGGGAATTAACTGGAGATAACTGATAACTGACATCATTAACCATGGTACGTGGAACTAGAACAGTCTACCCCAGTGAGCGAAAACAAAAGTTCAGTTCGGCATTCCAAACACCTGACGAAGGCCGGAGAGTACAACGGCCGAAACGTTGTAATGAATATGGCGACAAAGATGAGGAGAATAGTCCGAATAATGTAAATAATGTACATAATACTTCATCTCAAAAATATAGGCAGATACTGAAAGTCCGAAATGTTGTAATAAATATGGCGACAAAGATGAGGAGAGTAGTCCGAATCATGTAAATAATGTACATAATACCTCATCTCAGAAATATAAGCAGATACTGAAAATCTGAAATGTAATAAATATAGTGACAAAGATGAGGAGAATAGTCCGAATCATGTAAGTAATGTACATAATACCTCATCTCAGAAATATAGGCAGATACAGTGTGTATTACGTCTATGAGAGGATTAAAAATCAGGGTTTTCCTTTTCGATGGAATATCTTCCTGAGTTGACGAGCACCGTGTATGCGAAACAGCTAGTTATGAGATCCGAGTTGTCCGTCTTTGTCCATTCTCCGGCTTTCATGTGAACTTACTTGAGATGAATACAACAGAAGCATTTTATAGGGAGCAGGACCTTTTCCCCATTAGAAG